>CDEZ01021724.1:0-23645 GCA_000826365.1 Acanthamoeba royreba | reverse complement strand
CCTTTCTGGGTGGCGCGTGCGAAGAAAACACGGAGTCCACACCATTGGCCTGGAACTAGACAGCCCGACACCAAACTGAACTAAACTCGAGACACAATACACCACATACCACACAAGCGAAGCACGATGAGCATGCCCAACAGCCCGACAACGATCATGGGTATCGCCATCCCCAACGGAGGCGGCACGGCCAAGCGTAAGAAGAAGCAGGAGACGCCCACCCCACAGGCCCTGCTGCATGTAGGGTCCCTTCCGCTGGAGGACCGCTTCGAATGGGCCGGACGCAACGTCATGATCGAGAGGGCGGCCGGAGGTCAAGAGTCCAGCGTTGCGGGGGAGTCCTCGCGCGACCCCTCGCTCCTGCCTCTGATGGCCACCTACAACCACAACAATTGGATGCCCGATGAAGAGACCAACGAGTGCCTCAAGTGCCATAAAGAGTTCACCCTTTCCTTTCGACGGGTACCCCTCCCTTCGTTTTCGTTTTCGTTCTTTTTAGGTGAGAAAAGAAACACTTTAAATATTTTATATAGCGAAAATAAATGTTAATGTTGGAAATAAATGATAGAAATGATAGGTTTATTTAAAATATATTTTATGATATTTCATTATTCATTTAAATTGGCTATTTAAGGGAAAATGGAACAGCGCTCTCGGCGGAAGCCTTTCTGACGACTCTTCGTGGGCATGTGTTGATGGTGTGTGTGCAGCATCACTGCCGCAACTGTGGTCTCATCTTTTGCGCACTTTGCACGCCTAACTCCATCACACTGCGAGGTACGAGCGAGAGGCAGCTGCTGTACATCTTGATGCTGATGAATATTCATTCATTTCCTGCGGTCGTGTTGCCCTTGGTGTGATCGATTGTGTCTCTTTGCAGATAAGGGATACAGCGATAGCGTGCGCGTGTGCGAGGCGTGTCACAAGGAGGTTACAGAATACCTCATGGCCAAGTACGGCGGCGAGTGAACAACCACAATCTCGACTTCTCTTTCCTCCGCTTCGTCTCTCCGTATCGATTCCTTCCTCCGCTCCGCGTGATTCAAAGGGCCCTATCTCATGTACAACCAACCATATCAGCACGTCGATGACCATCACAGTTTTGCACACAACACTCCTCCTTCCATGTCCCCTTCGGCCGATCACCATGTCGCGTAAGAGCTCTTCTCACGATACATCATACGATGGTTCGTTGAGCTATTTAATCAGTAAAGACAAAACAGATTCATATAGAAGAGGAGAGAGGGGATCACTCCATGTTGGCCAGGGAGATCTTCTCTCCTGGTTTGAACGCAGGAAGGCCAAGGTAGGGGCAGCTCGCGCATCGGAAAGCATCACCGAGGTAACACTGGACAGGAAGTAACACAAAAGAAAAAGTTAGTCGATCTGCTCGCAGAGGATCGAACACCTAACCACGTACGTTGCCGCACGCCGAGGCCTGCTCAGGTGTCTTCTTCTTGATCTCTTTGGTCGCCTCCGTCTCGAGTTCCTCAGCAAGACCGCAGGAGCAGTTCTTGCACGCCTTACGCTTTCCGCCCGCGCTGGTGCCACAGTCGAATACTGTGCGCAGTGAGATCAAGTGGTTAGGGAGGGCTTCATGATGATTGGTTTTCGTGCGCACCCTTATCAGGCTTAGCCAAGTCCTCCTTTTCCAGAAGGGCGTCATCCTCAATTAGGTCGCCATCGTCCGTGTCAAGCTTCCAGGTGGTACCGACAGCTGCAGGCTTGATGGCCGGAATGTCTTCATCGAGAGTATCATCTGTGATGCTGCTTAGTATGTGCCCGCAAAGTCCAAAGGCATGTCAAATAGCTTACCGGCAGAGAGCGACCACACAGCACCAGTTGATGCCGCATTCGTCTTCGGGAGGCTCAGGGCTGCCGAGGCACCAAACTCCCAGTTGGGCTTCACAGCACGAACCTGATTCACCGCACATCAGCGCCCCAGTAAGAAATTATGTGCGCGCTCAATCACGATCACACGATACCTCAAAGGTGGCTATCTGGGCTTGAACATCAGCACCACCGTGGACTGTAGGGAAGGAAACGGCAGTTGGGGTGGATTGCGTGTTGCTGATTGTGGTCGAAGTGAACCCGGAGATAAGGAGAGCGCTCTCCAGCTCTTCCTTCGCGCGGAGCGATGTCACCATGCCATCCTGCAGGAGGAAAGAGCTTAAGCCACACGAATGTATTTAAATTGTGCACCCATCGCGCGCGTAGCCAGAACGGTCACTTACCTTAGGACCGAGTAGCATGGGCTCCCTGAGGACGAGCCTGCCGGAGGGCTTGAGGACGCGCGCCAGCTCAAAGAGGAAGTCAGTCTGGTGGCCTGCCGCCGATGCACTGGCCGAGATAACCACATCAAACGTCGACGATGCCTCTGCGAGCTTATCTGCGAAGCAAATAAAAAATAAGACAAAATAAAATAAATGACAGATGAAAGATGCACAAAATAATGATAGTACCGGCGCTGATCTGGGCACGGGAGAAGACCTTGACAGATCCTTCGGCACCAACAGCCTCCTGAATTTGGGCAACCTCAGAAGGCGCCGCAGGTACAGGCGTGATGTAGAGGACGTTGTTTCCCTTCTTGCAATCTTCCATTTTGAATCGCGTGGTGCGAAATGCTTCGCTGTCTGCAACAAACGCGTATCGGAGATAGGAGTGTTTAGTGTGTCGTGAGATTTCTTATTGATTCCCGCAAGAATCGAGTTTTGGTATGGCTGGAATGTCGTTGTTCCAGGTTTTTTCTCTGTTCGCGCTTTCTGTTGTTCGAATGTAGACAATGCGTCAACGTCCAGCATCCGCTCTCGGTTCACTTGCGGGGCACCGTCGCAAACCTTGTCGGCGCTGTCTGCTCCGCGGAGTCTACCAACGGAGTGTGCGTTCCAATCAGCGAGTCAGCTGCATACGCGCCAAATTCTTTTGGCGGTTGTTACGTCGACAGAAAATTGAAGCCGTGTAGAAGCTGAGGCGCAGGGAAGGGCAACACAAGCAAGTGAGAAAGGGTTGGGTACCGAGAGAGAGGAGGACCTGGTGCGAACCGCGGCAACGGAGGCGTACACTTCTACTTCATTCCCTTCCGTCAGCAGCTGCCGCAGTCGCTGCTTTGACTACCACTGCTGCTCGCGCCCGCTTTCTCTCTAATATATATTCTTAAGGTAACAACACAGAACACCAGCTCCTCCATCGCACACACAACCGCCCGCACATCGCCTCGACTTTCATTATCACTTTACTTTTTTATTTGATTTAATTTGTAGACATACATTACCTCGCACGAGCAACTACTCATCTCGAACCCTACGTGCGGGGAATCCGCAGAAACACACCCATTGAGGAGGACGTAGGATGGACATCACCATCTCCTTCGATTGGACTCACATTGCGGTCCCCGTGATTGGTGCGGCCTTCTCGGCTGGTATCGTACTTCTATGCGCGATTGTAGCCGAACGGGCAAGGTCCATCTATGGCGGCATTCTCGGGTACGCTCAACCATCCCCCTTCCCCTCAATGAGGCTCGAAAATGTCCTCGTGTCCTATGACTATGTTCATTCCCGCTTACTTGGTCACCATTTTCGTAGAACGATGCCACAGACGACTGGTGTGGCTGCCTTATGTATAGCCTTAGTCACAAAGGACACCCAGGCCTTCCAGGATGCCATGTTCGCCGTGCCTCTCGGCACGTACGCGCCCCCTCCCCAGACCTCTGGCCTCAGCGCACAAGCCCTATTGCAGTTCGGCACTTGAAATTAATTAATCTTCTCTGGGCAGGCTGCTTGGCGTTCTCATGTTCTGCATCTGGAAGTTCTTCCCCATGATCACCCTCAACTTGAATATGAACGTAAAGCAAGCCATAGTGGTGATCCTCTCTCTCGTTCTCTGGATTGCCGGCAACTTCTTGATTGTCGCCATCTTCAGGGGTACGCAAACATTCGTTGCTGTAATTCACCATTTGTTAATCAATTTAATAACCAGGTAACGAGATTAAGTCGTACGACATCTTGCATGTGACTCTCTTCTTCCTTGCGGTGGCCTATGTTATTGCCATCGCTGCGGGCTGTCTGTGCATGCGTAACTACGTTCGTCCCAAGGACTACACGGTAAGCCTTCCCATTTGACTAGGTGGCATAATGTGTACACTAAGCGCTCGCTCAACGTTCTTTAGGGTCGTGCCAAGTTCTGCATCTATATCTGGAAGCCCATCTGCGCTGCCGTAGTCACTGCGGTGGCAGCTTACATCTCGTCCAAGTTCCAAGTCGTCTCCGGTCTTACTGCCGTCTTCCCGCTTGTGGGTATTGTGTGGCTGATTATTATCTGGACGGAGCACGGAGAGGCCTACATGACGGGCATTTCGAGTACGTGCGTCTTGTCAGTTGTGATGGCGTGGCAGTTCTAACGACTTGTTAAACAGCCACTGTGATGCTCGGTAATCTGTCCAATGGTGTTTACTGCATCATCTATGGTCTGTTGTACCCCTATCTGGGTGCCTGGATCGGATGCATCGTTTCATGGGTGTTCTCCCTCTTCCCCTCTGCTGTTCCCTTCGGCATGGCCCTCTACTGGAGAAACAAGACCGCCGAGAAGGAAAGGTTTGTGATCTATTCCTGTAACTGATTTCCAGATTTCGTTTGCTGATGTCTCTTTGTTCTACAGAGATGCCCGTAAGGCTGCGGAGGCCGGCGTTGACGACCATGAAGGCCACGATGAAGAAGGTGAGATGGTCGGCATGCGCGGAGGTGGTAACAACACCAACTATGGTGCCACTGAGGGCGGATACGACGGCTATGGCGGCGGTGGTTACGCTGATGACGGCTACGGTGGCGGCTATTCCAAGGGCGGCTACAGCAAGGGTGGCGATGATGGCTACGGTGGCGGATATGGCAAAGGCGGTTACAGCAAGGGTGGCGATGACGGCTACGGTGGCGGTTATGGCAAGGGTGGCGATGATGGCTACGGTGGCGGTTATGGCAAGGGCGGCGATGACGGGTATAGTGGCTACTCGAGCGGTGGCGGCAGCGCCAGCGGCAAGAGTGGAAGCAAGGGTGGCAGCAAGGGTGCCGGTGGTGGTGGCGGTGGCGGCGGCGGCGGCGGCTATGGATATGGTGGTTACTCAAGCAAGGGCGGCGGCTACACAAGCGGCGGTGGCAAGGGCGATGGCTACGGCAACGATTACTAAGTGCAAAGAGAGAGCTCAAACACCATCAGGACTGTATGTATATAGCGCCGGCCCTCATGATCCAGAGCATCTGCGTCTCTCTTCCGCAACTTTGGTCGCCTCTCTTATCTCCCTCGGTTCCTTCTTCGGCCTCTCGACTATACCTTCTTCCTGCCTCGTGCGACCATTTTCCTCCTGAACATCCTCCGTGCCTCGAGTCGAAAACCGACGTCCCGCATACTTCCTCCTCGTTCGCTTCTTCTCCCTCTTCTTCGCTTCTTCTCCGCACAGCGGGCAGGAACATAAAATATATTTAACTTGTTTTTCTTTTCCCATTTCCTTCTTTCTCGGTGACGCGGTTGGTCGGAGATATTAGATCTATCTGATAGCTGGTTGGTGGAGCTCACCTCAGAGAACCACACAAAAGTGCGCGGAGGCCGTGTGTTACGTTCTGGTTGTACTTTAGACACGGGGCTGGCGAGTTTGAAGCAATGGATCCGCTCATCGACGTAGTGGTACGTCCGAGCCAAGGCTTCATTTTCTTCGCTAAGCGAAGTCTCTTCGTTTTCTTTTTCGTTTTCTTTTTTTTTGGATTAAGATGACATTAAATAATCAACTGCCTTTGAAGATTAAGTTTCATGATATTAAGTTGATTTTTATTTGGAGGTGTCCGTGGTGCGGTCGGTGGGGGACTTCCCCATTGAGGAGTATTCGTTGGCTCTCTCACACAAGGCCACGGTTGATAAGATTCACGTACGATTCCCTCCTCACTTGTCTGACTAGGAGGCAGTCCAATAGTTAACGAAATTCGTTCGCGGGGATGGTTGTGGTGTTTGTGGTGTTTGTGGTGGTGGGATGGATGGGGTGGATGGTTGTTGTGCACTCGCAGAACATGCTGTTCGCAGAGGTGGACTGGCTCGTTGGTAAGAAGGAAGAATACACACTGTGTCTGCCAGACGGGGTGCGTGCGCTAGTGCTACGTTCCATGCCATGACGCAGGCTAAACTTTGATGGGGGCGCGGATGATGTCCCACTGTGTACAGGCACCGTTCAGCGTTTACTTCCACCGGATTGGGGAAGTTGCCTCCGTGATGGCCATTCATCGATCAGGTTTCGTATCTTCTCACTTTCACTGTTCACTCTTTCACTCAAACGACCCATTCTCCTGCGCATCAATTCAACTGCAGGTCGAAAGCCAAGGCTCCTCTTGTTGCCCAACAATCAGCAGGTTCCACGATCCCACCATCAAGTCTTAATTCCAAAGTTAGGCCTTCATGGCGGTAGGATAAAGCCCTCTTGGATAGATTGCATTTACACTTTACTGAAAAAAGGTAACTTCTTGTATGGCAGGGATGAGTCTTCCTGCAGCAGCCGGCCACTTGTCTCCACGAGGTTCTGCAACCTCTCCGAGAAACCCTATGTCCCTGATCGGCTCGCCACGACGACACAGCTTCTATCCCACCGCCCTATACTCTGTAAGTGAAGCCGATAAGGCTGGCGAGACGAGCAAGGACGATTCGTGGAAGGACTCCACAAAGCAGGGAGATGCAGCTGTGGGGCATTCAAACGTAAAGAATGAAGACGAAAACGAAAGCGGGACGGAAAAGAGAAAGCGGATTGGTTCTGGTCTTAAGCGCTGCAACACTCGGGAGGAGATGGATTTGGCAATAACAACGATCGAACAGGAGAACGAGAGACTACGGGAAAGGTTGAAAGTTATGGAGAATTTGATCAAAATACTGAAGGAAGAATCGGAGAAGAACAAGCGGGAGTGGGAAAGTGAGAAGCAGGAGTTGCGTAAAACACTCTTGACGGTATCATCTTCGGCTCTAGGAAGCCCGGAAGAGAGTGGATCATCTTCGAAAAGCAGCAGCACCTCCTCCTTCACCATCGATAGCCCCCGTTCGAAGGAAGAAACTTCTGAAGCGAAGAGCAGCCACAAGCGAAGCAAGAGCGGCGGAAGTGAAGAAAAGAAGAAGAAAAAGAAAGTTAAGAAGGGTGCTAGAAGTCTAAAGCTAAGCGAAGTGAAAGGACTTATGACTCCGCCCCGAGGCCGAAAGGGTAGCATAACGTGGGATGACCGAGGTGATGGTGTTTGTATTCTTCAAAAAAACGAGCAATCCGAACAGTCGATTGACTCCAATGAACCAGCCGTAAACGCACATCGCATCAAGAGAAAGCTAAAGAAGCAAGCATCCGAAGGAACCGGAGAGTCTCAGGAATCGTTGACACAGGACAATGTGCGGTCGTCCGCTAACAGCGAAGATACCTCGAATAGCAGCAGTGAATCCCTTCCGAGAGAACTTCCACAGCAGAGCGAAGCAGATCACAGCGGTAGCTTCATAGATCAACGAAATCAAGGATCATTCGTCACCGTGGTTCAAGAGAAGGACGCACGGATCGAGGAGGACCTATTGATGGACAGTGGCTCGGAAACTAGCGGCGGCATCAAGACCAGATCTTCGTCTACAGCGAATAGCAGAGAACGAGGTGCTGAAAGCGCCATCCAACGGCCTACGGAAACCGTTGAAGGGAAGGACGTCAAGCTTGGTGAAGATGAAGTTGATGACTTAGACTACGAAAGCGATGATGGAGTTCCACTCGAATCCGTCTCGGCAAATGGAATCCGAGCCGTGCGAAGGGAAAGAAGACTCTCCAGCGACGAAACAGAAGAACTAGATGGCAGCGAAGAAGATAGTGGGCGCGAAGAGTGGGAAGGTGGGGATGGAAGTCCTTCCTCCCGACGCAAGCGGGCCCTGCGCTTTGCAAAGACCGAAACAACTTGGTCGGAACTGCGAAGGAGTGAAAAGAAGAGGTGGCTGCAGGAAAAGAAGGAGCGCACTCGTACCTCGAGATGGGAAGAACTCATCAAGGAGCAGCAAGAAACTCTTAAAGCTCTTCAACAGGTGGCTCCGTCTCACAATCTATTCATTGTCACTATTGTTCACTCTTCACTCACGTTTAGGATTCATGCGAGATGGGAGCTGGGTCTGAAAAGGGCGAGCTCTCCCGAAGCACCGGTGCCCTTTCCGCTCCCGAGTCCGAGTCCATCATTCATAGTGAAGTCATGCGAGAGCGCTCGGCATCGGTAACGACCGAAGCAACACTATCCCAGTTTAGCTCGTCAGGCGGTTCTATCTCCACTGGAGCTGTACCCATAGGGAATATACAGGCCTACAAAGCGCATCAGATAAGGCGATTGTGGTTCCGAAGGAAGTACGCGTACACTTGACGAGACTGGTACTTCAGGCGCACTCACTTATTGCATGTTTTCACTCTGCAGGAATGCTCTTCCAAGTACCTTGGATGAGCTTGCCGCGGAGTACCTAACGAAGAAGAAGGAACTTGATGAACGCGCCCGTTTGTGGATAGAGAAGCGTCGTGAGAAAGGAGAGCCTCCTGAGACAGACGAGATAGAGCGCGAGAGGGAGAAGAATGAAAGGAAGGCGCAGCATAAGCTCTCGGCTGAGGGTTCCACTGAAGCGTCCTCCGCCGAAGGCGAACATGGAGAGAAGAAAGCGAAGGGCTTCCGGACGCTATCGTTTCTCGTCAAGCGGGGAGATGACGAACTGCCAACCGGAGAGGACTCTGAGCAGAAGAAACAGAGCCTGTACGATCATAGTGACCCACTCACACTGATTCCGGTCTCTAGTCAGTGACTGATTCCTTCCTGTCTGCAGGCGGAGGAGCAAGAAGCATCTCACCGATGGAGACAGCCCCGCCTCTAAGAAGAAGAGTGGTAGCATGATCGTCGGTGGATTGCCCAAGAAAGATAAAATAGATATGACTGAGGCGGAGAGATTGACTTCGACAAGCGAACGATCGAACCCGATCCCTACACACAAGAAGGGCAAAAGCACTGACGTCAATGTACATGCATAATCGAGCCAACACCAAGCTCTAACTTAGTCGCTCGAAAAGGGGATTTTGGAACATTTTCGATCGCACAAATCACAAATATTTCAAATTCTCATTATCACTTCCTCTTCAACGGTCCTCTTGGGATAAAGGAGGAACTGTTGTGGGGTACACACACACCACTAGTGCCCCATTTCATCTTCTCTCGCTACAAGTTTTTTTTCTTCAAGGGCAATCCCGGGCAAGGTCTTCCTGAGATTGATACAAGAGAGAGGGGGAGAGATGGGATCCCAACTCTCCCAATTAATTGCGGAACAGGAGGCCAAGGGTACGGGCGGGGGAGGCGGCGAAACCAATGGAACGAGTAGCGCCAGCATCAGTCCGCGGCTACGCCAGGAGATCGCCATCTCCAAGGTGAAGGCGAGCAAGGACAAGGACGTGCTCGTGGCCGTGGAGGAGCTGGCCAAGCATCTGCCTCAACTACACAGCCTCTCGGCCAAGGAATGCAAGATACAGAAGATCCCCCAGGAGGCGGTATCTGCGTTAATGGCCCATCTTGTCATTCTCAATCTCGAACACAATAAGCTGACTGCCCTGCCCTCGATGACACGCCTGGCCGACCTGCGCGAGCTCCACCTACCCCAGAACAAATTCATGGCCTTCCCATCAAGCCTCAACGAGATGGTTCATCTCGAAGTGCTCGATCTCTCGGCTAACGCCATTCCCGACATTGCCGCCAAGGACATTGACGAGATGCGCTCTCTGCGCAGCCTCAACCTCTCCCGGAACGCCCTTGCGGCCTTCCCGCCCGTCCTCTGCACTCTCCCGGCCCTCGCGCTACTCGACCTCAGCGAGAACCGTATTCCCTCTATTCCCAAGCAGGTGTGTTGTGCTAGACCTTCTTGGAGCAATGCGTGCAAGGATGGATGGTGAACGATGCTGATCACACAGTGTGTGATGTGCAGATAAACGCTCTGCAGACGCTCACGTCGCTCGCGGTCAGGCGCAACGCCCTCTCCTTGCTTCCTGCAGAGTTAGGGGAATGCGTGGCCCTCACCAACCTTGATGTGTCCGAGAATACGCTCACCGTCTTGCCTGATGTGAGAATCTCCACTCTCTCTATGAAGTAAGCCTCAGCTAGGGATAGCTAACTCGCTTCCTGCTCTGTTCCTACAGACGCTCGTCAAGTTGAGGTCACTTGACACACTATCGGCGCAGCACAATAAGATTACCCAACTGCCGAATGAAATCGGTGAACTGCGAGAGTTGAAAACGCTAAAGATTCACGACAATCAACTTGAGCACCTTCCTTCGTCTTTTGGCCAGCTGGTGAGTGGATTCCCTCGTACGCCAAACATCGTGAATATCTTTTACTTATGCTGACGACAGGTTAACTTGACCGAGCTGTGCCTGCAAGAGAACGAGCTGCAAGAGCTTCCCGCCGAAATATCTGGCTGCATATCGCTCCGAAAGCTCTATGCTGAATACAATCGTCTCTCTTCTCTGCCTCCAGACTTTGGCAAGCTCGATAACCTTGTAGTCCTGATTCTGCACCATAACAGGTACTATCTGCTCACTTTACTTAAGATCGCGCGCTTGTGGATGCTCACAACTCTTATGACCAAAGGCTGAAAGATTTGCCCGAGGCCTTAGTGGGCATGAGACAGCTGTTGCGATTGTCACTGGATTCTAATCCTTTGCCGGAGCAGATACAAGAGGTACTAAGCTTGGGTGAGGATCTATTGTGCTTGTTCTCAATTATTCCACTATCTTTAGACACTACACACGAAAGGCGCGCTGGGTCTTCTGGCAGAAAGGGCGGGCAAGACAGGGAACTCCTTCGGAACAGTACGGGGCACGTTCAGGACTCAGGTGGCGGCGACGGCCATCAGTCCGAGCGCTACCCGCGGCAGTTTCATTCTATCCCCTCGTTCCGCTCCTGGTATAACAGACAAGTATGCGCACCTCCCTTAATGCCTAGTCAAACAGAGTTCAGTTTACTGAAGATCGTATGCTACATGTGGCATGTTTACAACCTAGGCTTCAAGACATGAAGAAGTCATTACTCACACGGGGCGATATCACACCACGTCAACTTACGGTGCCGAATAACGCGCTGGAGGGCTCTGATTCATCAAACATGCTCTTCCGTCTACGCGCCACTTCACTCACGAGTGACAAGCTGAAAAGTCTATCCAGTAAGTTGCCTCCATCTGAGCGGTGATATGACATTAACTTTATTCCTCCGTAGCTCCCGCAAAAGTGGATTCGCCAGAAGACGAGATGAGGAAGTTTGTGGAGAACCGGAGAAAGACACTTCGAGGTCGAACTTTAACTCCAGAAGATCTTGGGTCTATGCCCGCCATCGTACGTTCTAATTCCTCAGCGGATGCGATGGGACCACCCCGCAAAGAGGAGGAGGTAAGCTTTTATTGGCTTAATTATGAAGAGAGCGAACTTCATTATTTCTTCACGATTAGGAAGAGCCAGAGAAGAAGGAAGACAAAGATAAGGAAAAGGAAGAAGACATTCCTTCGTATTCAAAGTTCAGATATGCCTTCGAGCGTATGCTGGTACGTATTTCATCTTAAGCCACAAGCCATTGCCTCACCTCTGTAAACAGTCACAGCAAGACTTTTCATCGAGGAGGCAAGAGACTCTGAAGAAACTTCCGGCTAATCAGAAATGGAAGCTTCTCACTCAATACAAGGGATCCACTCTCGAGATGCTCGTACGGGTTCCTGACGCTCTATGATTATGCAAGTACATTAGCCCTTATCGCTCTCTTTAAAACCAAGCAGAAGGACAGCAGGGCGAGTAGAGGATCGCGAGGCAAGGCGGCAATGGAGCCTCAGGATTATATCCCTTTATTGAAGGGTCGCCCATCAACTCGTGACCTGGAAGGTATGTCCTTGTGTAAGATGCCAGGTCTATGTGCGAAGTTACAATCTACATGCAGGTCTTGCAAATGCTCTCGATTCCCAACCGAGCTCTTGGGTTGCTATGTTCATTGAAGCTGGAGGAATCGAATCACTTGTGGGCCTGATCAATAACACTGCACTTAAGATACGATTATCACAAGAGGATAAGGACGTACTGCTCAACGCTCTCGTATCGATGAAAACCTTGTTGGGAGTACGGATCTTCGCTTACTTCATCTTACTACCCAGAGATACTAATGCGCTTACTTCACCTGCAGCTCTCAGTACGTAGTCTATTGACCACACAGGACAGTATCAACTGCGTCTGTTTTTGTGCGGGTGTTGATGACGTTCAAGTAAGAACTCAAGCGCTGGAAGTTCTTGCCATGGTACTTGATGTTCACTACGTAGGCCAACGTCTGGTTCACGAGGTACGACCACTACGTATTAGACAGGGGGTCATGTATCTGTCTCTTCCTCACGCGGCTTGTACGCAGGCGTTTCACAACTATAAGAAAACTATGATTAAGGATCCGGATATCTCACGGTTTAGCAGCCTGATGGAACCTCTCATTCAATCCACCTATCCAACCGATGCACTGGTACGCACGCGAGCTGTTCTTTCCCTGCGTGTACCCATTACTCATACGAGAACAGGTTAACGCGATGGATATCATCAACACGTTGATTGGAGATGAAGAAGACCTCGAAGCTCGGTTGGATATCCGAAAAGAGTTTGTGCAGATGGGCATAATTGAATTGATGGAAGTATGTAACACCGGTGTATCTGTGATAGAAGCTCTTCGCTTGCTCATGCACTATTTCATGCAGAAACTGCGCTTGTATACCTCTGAGCTACTACAAATCCAGTTAGATCTTTTCGAGGAGGAACTTGAAGGCGACTACGAGGAAATGCTCTCCAAGTTCGAGAAGAAGAAAGTTCTACAGCGAATGGAATCGCAAGGTCAATCCAGCGTGACCGAAGGGAACTACCTGCGGGTGCTAATGGGCCACACTGGCCATCAGTTGATTGTGCCCTTCGAATCGACCACTACAGGTACGTACCAGTGTAGCTACACCAAATCAGTCATCTCAAACACGTGTTGTGTTATGCAGTGTCAACCGCGCTAGATATCATCCTCCAGAAGCATCCACTCAGCCACCCCCAGGTGAGTTCTCATTGTACGTTGTGTTCTCTGGCGAATCCTAACCGCAGACATGAAGGATATTGGTTGTTATGGGCTTTACAATAGCACCACCAGCACGTGGATGGATGATACTACGGCTACACTCTTGTCCATGGGTTCGGGGGAAATCGTCTGCGAGTTCAAACTACGACCACTGTACATATATGGCCCTCTTTCCTAAGAAGATGAACTCGATGTACTAACACGTGCCTTGTTGATCATTCCAGCAAGCTAACAGTAACAAAGTCAAAGACCACCACAACACACGAGCAGCGCAAAGAAGTAACGGTCGATCCTAACGCGACTGTGAGCAGCGCTTTGTCGGTTGTCCTGCAGCAGTTCGGATTCAAACATGAATCCGACGCTGAGGGCGAGGAATATGGTTTCACAATGCCTGACCAGGACGGTGAGAGTGCCTGGCTGGATGACATGAAGAAATTGGGAGAGTATCGTTCACTTTTTGCCTCACCCCGAATCTTCTTGCGGCGGAAGCCGTGGGTGCTTAAGGTATAGCCTGCATGAGTTTCATGTATTGAGGCTATCGTCGCCATTAACACCATCGTCTTCGCAACATAGGTGTCATTCCCCGGACACAGCGTGGAGGATATGCCCTTTGATCCGGATAGAAAGGTCGCCGACGTGACCGAACAAATTATTCAGCGGCTCGTCGGTCCATCTAAGTTGTCTATAGCTAATGATTATGGTCTATTCGTTCGTCGAAAGACCCACAAAGGTGTCTGGCTAAAGCCTGCACGCACTCTTGCAGATTACCCTCAGCTCTTCGGCAATCGAAAGGTGAGTACTCTTCTCCTGCTTTACTATGAATCCACTTTGTTGATCGCACTTTCTAGACGAGAAGTGTGGAGCTTATCCTGCGGGCCCGGTCGGTCACCGTTGTGCTACCTGACAAGCAAAGGTTGACAGATCTTACGTAATCTGCTCAAATATTTGGCCCTAAACGCCATTCTCTTCACAGGACGATAAAGCTCCACTTCACCGATGCGGTGGAGAGCGTGTTAGAGAAGATCTGCAGTAAGGCAGGGGTGTCAGTGCAACATCACTCGCTTTACTGGCAACGTCGTAAGAAAGATGGAAGTGGCGACGAGCAGGTCCTGCTTAATCCAGCGACAAGCCTCAAGGAGCAAAACGTTCCCTACACTGCCGTACTTGTGCTCGGTCCAAAGCAAGAATACGTACCACAACCAGAATCCGAAAAGACTGGTACCTGATACTCAATCTTATCTTGTTTTCCCTGTCGCTGAGTTATGATTCTGTGAAGGCAAATGGGCTCAAAACTTATGGGAGGAGCCTGGTGGTGATGCCTACCTCCTTTTCGAGGACGCTGCTCGCACCCAGGTACGAGCGGGCACTCTCAACAAGCTTGTTCAATTCCTCACAAGTGAGGAGGGCCTCTTCAAAGCCTATGACGATGTACAAAAAGTCCCCTCCTTTATTTCTTGTTCTTCACAAACTTATGTGAAATGCACATGTTCAGGCATTTATCATGACGTTTCAATCATTTTGTGAGCCCGATGAGCTGTTCGATAAGCTCATGGAACGATACAACGCTCCGCCGCACATCGATCCTGATGTTGTCAAGAAGATCCATCTTCGTGTCTGTGTTTCCATTCGAGATATTATTAACGTACTTCCCTTGTGGTTTCCACTCAGTCTGAGAACTTACATCGCTGCCTGGACAGGCACACTATACGTCTCTCGGCTTTCCTGACTGTCCCCTGGCGGCCAAGATCATGGCATTTATCAAGGAAAAGCTAGCTAGCACGGAGGGCATGCAGATGCACGCAACCATGCTGCAGAAGGCTCTTTCGTCACCGCCCTCGGTACTATAATCCTCTTACCTACCAACCTATCTATTTAACTAACTAACTTTCCGGGTTCCTATGCTCAAACAGAGGATCACTATCACATCACCCAGTACTACGAAGCTCAAGCTTCGCAATATGTCAGATCATCTCAATTTCTTTGATATGGAGGCACGCTCTATTGGCCTATCACCTGTGCAAATTTCAGTTCTGATCAGAAAAATAGGAGCTTGAGGTAGCCAGGCAGCTCACTCTCAGAACATGGGACATTTATAGCAAGTTCCAGGTACCTTACCTTGTGTTGTAAAGCCAACATAAATCGCTCACGTTCTGCGTCAGCCACGTGAGTTCTTCAAGACAGCGTGGAGCAAGCCTGCTACAGCTCATCTTTCGCCGAATCTACTGGCGGCAATCAACCTCTTTAATCATGTGTCCTTATGGGTGGGTACCGTAATTGTATCTACTGAGAAGGTGCGTGAGAGGGCCAAAGTCATGACGCGCTGCATCAAAATAGCCCAGGTACGGCGTATCCTGTTTACGGAACTACAGTTGGCCTCACTCAAAATCAATCATTTGTGTCCACCCACAGCATCTGCGGGAAATGAACAACTATCAACTTGTGATGGCCTTTGTGTCTGGAATGAATAATTCTGCCCTTCTTCGGCTCAAGTGGACTCGAGCTAAGGTGTCCAAGCGCGCTTTGACCATCATGAAAGAGTTGGAGGACCTCATGAACATGGAGGGCTCCTTTAAAGTTTATCGCGCTGCCCTGGAGGCCTCATCGCCACCCTGCATTCCCTACGTGTAAGTGCTTGACCATTGATTCGTTACGATAACTCGCAACAGACTAATCGCCCTACCTCCTGTGTGCAGGGGTGTCTACCTTACCGATCTAACATTCATCGAAGATGGAAATGCTGACGATGTGGTTGTGGAGGGCGACAAGCCCCACGAACTCATCAACTTTGGCAAGCGCGTGCTCGTTCACGGCATTATTTCCACGGTCTTGGTAAACGATGCCCTCCTGAGAGTAACTCCCCTCTGGCTGACAATTTTCAACTGCGTGTGTGATGATGCCACAGCGTTATCAGCAACAAGCATACGGATTCACACGGCACGAGGAGATACAGTCGTGGTTTGACTCCATCCCTCCACTTTCTGAAAATGATCTCTATGCGCAGTCTCTCCTGCGCGAGCCCCGCGGTGTTGGTCGTGCCGACATCCAGTGAGCGAATGTAAAATATTCGGAATAAAATCAGTTTAGTTTTTATCAAATGACACTTTGCCGTCCAACCACAAAATGAAAGTGAGGGAGAAGCAGAAGGATCAGGCGAGAAGGAAGATCTGGCCTGCCTCCTTGCTGTAGCATATCGTCGACTCCAGCTGCATCAAGATGGCCTCCATTGTTGCGAAATTCATCTTTGCGTTCATCCTGTTGGATACCAACACACGCTTAGACCACACATAACCCTAATGGGAGGCGTCAAACGTACTTCTTGAGCTTCTTTTCCAGGTCATCAAGGGAGAACATAGTGGAGTGCCGTTCTGTTCGCAACTGGAAGAGAGCCTGCTTCACAGAACGCACCCTGCAAACGCCGACATGTCCTATTAGTCATCACAATCCAGTATCATCACAAGGAGGTATTAGTGCCTTTCATCAGTCACTTCTGCCACCCCATCGTCCTCTTCTTCATATTCATGATCGTCGTAGCCCTCGGCCATAGCATTTTCATCGACTTCTTCCTGATCCATTACATCTGAAGAATCATAGTCACCCTTTTCCTCTATCTCCTCTTCTTCCATTTCCATCCTCTCCTTGCCCTTAGAGCTCTTAGAACCCTGCAGCTTGGTCGGTGCCCCGTTACGTGCTGCTTCAGGCCTGAAGGCATCTAAGGAGTAAGCTACTGTTCCAAAAGCTGCATGGGCAGGTACGCACTGCCGGGATGGTCGGGCCGTGGTAGCCCCATTCTCGGCTGGTTGCACATTGCTGGTAGAGGTGGCTGTTGTGTTGCCATTCTCTCCTTGTGGCTTGGCCCTCGGCTTCCGCTTGGGCTGTGCTTCATGATACAGCGCGTAGTTCACTAGTTCCACTGCAGCCTCAGCATCCTCCTACACAAAAGGGTAAATGCAATGTAACAAAAGTAGCTGTGCCTTAACAGTGCGTACCTTAGTGATGTCGTGCGAGAGTCGGCACTTGGCGTGTGCGGAAGCGAGACGAATAAGCGTCTCGAGAGTACGAGCAGTGACCGGTTGCGTACGGACGTCCATCTTTCCACGCAGCTTGGTGTACTCTTCGGCAATAAAATCCTCGGCTTCATCCGTGAGTTGCGGCTGGAAACGACTTTTGGCGTAGATGATGTACTTCTTGATGAATTCCATAGTGTACAACTGCCGCTTTTCTCTATTCTCATTAGCTTTCTTCCTGTGGATGGGATTTCGCTTTTGGAAGATGGGTGTCTCCGCCACGTCCGCACGGTGAGCTGTTAGCTCAGACATGAGGTCTGACTCCATTGGAGTACGATCAGCAAACTAACTAGTAAGTTTTATGATGGTGCACGGGCAAGTACCGTGATGAGTATCGGCAGTGTCGAGTGGGACGCCATCTTGCTCACCGGGAGGGCGGTACATGTGTGATAGTAGCACGTGGTCTGATACAGATCTAACAAAAGAGAGAGGTAAATTAAGTCTAAAACTTCGCACAACATTTGTGGTGTACCTGTCGTGCTCCGGATTGAGCTCATCGAGAACGATGAATAGAAGATCAAAACGAGAAAGCAGAGAATCAGGCAAACGGATATTCTCTGATGGCTTCTTGTGTCTGTTGTACTGTCCGTAGGCTGGATTGGCGGCGGCTAGCACACTGCAAACACAAAGGCGTGCACTTAGCATCATTTTTAGCAAGAACATGGTTTACGAGGGATGTCGAACCTGCACCGGGCGTTGAGGGACGTGTGAATTCCGGCCTTAGCGATTGTTACCGACTGCTGTTCCATGACTTCGTGGATGGCCACACGATCTTCTTCAGACATCTTATCAAACTCGTCTATACACACCACACCCCTATCTGCTAACACCATGGCACCAGCCTAGAACGGAGACAGTAAACTTAAGTTCGCATCGCGTAATGAGGCAAAACTACATGATACCTCAAGTCTTCTCTCCCCGGTCTCGCTATCCGAGGTGACTGCAGCTGTAAGACCAACACCTGATGATCCTCGACCCGATGTCGAAATAGCCAAAGGCGCAATATGGAGCACGAAACGCAAAAGCTGAGACTTAGCCGTGGAGGGATCTCCGACCATCATCATGTTAATGTCTCTGTAAGATCTGAATAAGCAAAGGCTCTCGATGTGCAAAATGGAACAGGTACCCCCTAAGATGGGTTCCATTCTCAAGGTTCTTCTCGACACCGCCCAACAGGAAAAGAAGCAGCGCTTTCTTGATGTATTCATGGCCGAAAATAGAAGGCGCAAGAGACTGCGCTAAGCGGGTGAAGATATCATCACCTGTGCGGCAGAGGCAAGTGTATCCAGTGAGGCTATGAAACCGAAACGCGAGGGATTTGTTGTTTGGTACATACCGGGCCCAGAGGATCGGCGTGCCTCTTCTCTGATGTTTCTAATATCGGAATCGGTGATGAAAGTGTCGAGGGATTCCTTGCCGATGATCTCTACGTTGTTAACTACGAGAATCGTGCGGAAGTTGGACTTAGTCATATTCGTTCCAAACTTGCTTCCGACAGGCACGGCCCTGAAAACACCAACTACACGAACGCGATCACCGGGTTTAACACGATCCACAAGATCGTGGTCGAGCAGAGCATCAACTGATCGTGGCAGCTGTCCCGGAGGAGCACGCTCGGGCATTTCCTGGATGGTGATTGTCTGCTGATCCTTGTACACGCTCCACCCGAACTCGGTCTCAAGAGGATTCTTTTGCTCGTCGTGGGTTGGATAGAGTGCGGTTGTAGGAATGCCGGTAGTGGTTGCCGCATCGCGGTAGTTGCGGTAGAGGACTTCGCCAGTGCGCGGGCAGTAGTGGACACTGCGCACGACCTTAGGCCGAACCAGGGAACCTGATAATGAGTCCAAAGTAAGTGAGCTAGTCCGTCTCTTCCTAAAAGCTAGTGAAGAAGGTACACTTGGTGACAATGCCTTCAACCACGACGAGCGTGCGGAGCAGCTCGGTGGTAAGGCCACGCGGCGAGACATGGTGAGCAGGTCCGAGGTTGGGCGTGAAGCCGACAAACCACTGCTGCCTCGGCGCTTCCATGATGGAGGAGGCCAAGCGCGGGTTCTTGCCCTCGCGGCTGGCATTCTCTTCGTCGAGACGCTTGGACTCTTCCTTGAGGGCCTCACAGAAGGCTTCGATGTAGACCAACGGATCCGAAAGAAGACTGTAATCAGGAAGGAGGTCATGTTAACTGACATCTTCGTACAAAGTATCGTGTAGAGGGATCCTCAAATGAAGATCAATTATTGAAAAAGATGTATGGAGAGTAGGAGGTGAATGTGGAACACATGGCATGGAGAACGTTGGGGATTACCCGCGAGCCATCGTGGGGCTACTATTGAGCCAATCGTTGTAGTTGATGATGAGACGCCGCTCCCCGCGAGTGGTCACGATGCGTCTGACCTCTTCCAGCAGCGGCTGTCGCGGTGGAAACTCGACCGTGAGGAAGCGCTTGAATTCATCCTTGATCTTACGCAGATCCTCTGCCGCGGCAGCTGAGGCCATTTTGCAGTTGCAGGAGAGGAGAAGTATCCACTAATGTCCGAACCACAAGATGGAGGATTGTCCTACCCTTGGCTTGCCCTCAATTCGAAACTGAGGTCTCCTCGTTTCTTCTTTTACGATTTCTATCTTCAAGGCTGTGATGAAGCCCGTTTCGACGTTGGTACCTCCCTTTTGGCGGGAAACCATGCTTGTCTGTGTGGTCGTCCCAAAACTGTGTCCTCATTTTCTGCCGCACAAAAACAGGGAACGAAGGAATTTGGAATATGGTGCGATTTGATCCGAACGATCTCTTCTCCAAAATCTATCGATCGAATTCAGCCTCCCTGTGGTACTCAAGCAGTGTAGTAACAGCAGTGATGAGGAGGATCAGCAGCAGGGTTGTGGCCGGTCGCAGCACCGCCCACTTGGGTGTTAGCAGGGCGGCGGTCGCGCTCTTCTCGCGCCGCGGCTACGCTGCGCCCGAGACTCCCCAGACCTACTTCAATGTCACGGAGTCAGGCATTCGCGTCCATGCTGTACTACCTCCTCTACATTATTTTTTTTTTCACTCTCCCTGGAGGTTGTGTTATTATAAATGTTCCCCACTCTATTTTAATGTCCTACTTCCCTCGCGAGATTGGGACGATTAATTAATTAACTTCCCCCCTTTTTCCATGGATGTGTAGCATGGCGTCGAGTACGACATGAACTTCCTGGGAGATCTGCCCGCCGACGCTCGTGAGGTGCTGGCTGGTAAGGAATGGACGCCCAGCACGGTGGCCGAGTTCGCCAACCGCTGGGAGAAGGAAGCCCCCGAGCTGGTCCAGCACGTGCGTGAGATCGACAGCATAATCTCCCGTTCGGAGCGCGAGGCGCCCGTCAGCTTCAACAAGTCTGAGGCCTACCTTCGCGACATTACCGTTCAGGTACCCATGAGAGGGGAACCCATGTAGCTCTACACTTTCTTACACGCGGATTGGCCTAGGCTGCCCTCCATCGCGCTGCCTCGCGTGAACTGAGCCCCATCGAGGTTGCCCTGACCCATTTCTGGCATGCCTATGCTGAGGTTCCCTCTGGTGGCAAATGTACGTTTACATCATTTTTGCGGGGGGGGTCGAGTTTATCCTCCATGATTTACCCGGCCCCTTTCTTATGGACGGCAATGCGACGCAGTGCGTGGTGCCAGCGTGTCGAACGTGGAGCGAGTGAAGGCGCTCTTGAAGAACCAGAAGGACCCCCAGCAAAGCGTGAATGAGTCACGGGCGAAGATCACGGCTGCCGTCGTGCTGTTCGTGCAGGCCAAGACTGTGGCCGACAAGGCCGCCGCTGCTGTCGCCCTCCTGGGGGACAAGGCGCAAGCCCTTACTGCCGCCCTTCAGAGCGCTGGCAGCGATTCCGCCAAGGAGCAGGTGATCAGGGAGCACCTCAAGTGGGACGAGGCCACACGTGCCGCCGCCGAGCTCACTCAGAAGCATCCTGAGTTCACCGAACTCAAGGAGGTTCTCGCTCAGTTCCCGCCCCTCGTTCATCACATCGGCGAGCCCTCTGTTGCTCAGTACAAGTTCAAGGTACACATCCCCAAAAGTAACAGCCATAAATCTTTTCAATTCGTTGATATCTTTTAAACACCACCTCCCACCTCTTTAATTTACTTCAATAGCAACTGCTAACTTTCTCTATTTTTCATAGCACATCACGGACCAGGCCTTCAAGAGGTGGCAGGAGAGCAACACTCTCACGCCTGACTCGGAGGTTACCGAAAAGGTACGATCAGTGTTCCGCCCTCCTGTATTTGTCCCCTTTCTCCCCTCTATCAATGATGATAGCAACTCACAGTCGATGCCCTCTGTACGCAACGGAGGCGCAAAATAATGAGAATTAAATTATTGGAGCTGTCTGATGAGCTTAGATGACTTCGGTCGGCTTGCGTTCCTCGTGGGCCATAACTTACCATAACCTTTTGCTCATTCAGGATCCTGTCCTCAAGAACCTTCGGGAGCTCATCCTCACCAAGCCCAGCAGCGCATTCGATGCTAAGCGGGCTCAGACTCTGCAGCGCACCTTCCCGAGCTACCTGTTCTCCCATGATCTCGAGTCATTTGGCGCGTTCCTCAAGAAGGACGAAGCCGTTACTAGCCAACTCGAGTCTCTCTATCAACAGAGCATCAAGGAGAACCCCAATGATCCCGACCTTGCTGTAGCCAGGAGCTTGAGTGAAAGATTCGATCTGCTGCGCAAGCACACCGACGAGCTCACCGATGTGCAGCAAAAATGGGTCCACGACAAGATCGCTTTCATTGATGGCAAGATCCAGGAGGGAATGGTCCAGATGGACAAGGTACTTTGTCGCCTCCTCTATCGTGTTCTTGTGGCGTTTGTCGCGTGGCAGCAGCACTCACACGTGGTGGCTTGATAGTTCGTGAATGGCACCGTGGATGACATCCTCGCGGATCATCCTGAGTGGGAGAAGGAGATTGAGGAGGACATCGCCAATCACCGCTGGGATCCTGAGATCGAGAAGAAGGACTACGAGCACGCCGTTCACCACTACTTCGAGCACCACAAGGCCCACGCCTAAACCTCTTCTCCCTTCTCTTGGCCTGTACCAACCTTCCGCCTTTGCCTTAAACATGAGTACAACACGTTGTCTCCAGAAACACAGCTGTCCGTGAAAAAGCAATGTGCTATTGCGGAGAAGAGGTATGATCTAGCTTTGCAGGAGACTCACGGCGTGGCAACGTCCATAATGCGCTTGATGCCAATCATGCCCTTGCTTCCCACTTCCTCCCAGTGTGCTCCTGCAAGAACCTTGTGCACCTGTCGATGATGACCAACGGCGTGAGACTACACCATCTCCAACTCCTCCTGGGAGGTTTACGCTTACCTTCGTCACATTAGCCTTGTTTTGCGTCTCCAGGGCGATTACTAGCTCATGCAAAAGACCCTCTAGCTCATCGGAGTACTGGCCAGACTTGAGCTTGTCGTAGACCTCACCCATTCGCGCCTTGGCGTCTGCCATCGCTCTCGACTTACGAGGGTCCTGTGAGGCGCAGTGCGATTAGCCATGTACGTTTGAGGTGGTTTGAGACAAGGAACTGAAGCGTACCGCACTCACTTGCTGCGCCAGATTGTCAACGAGAGCACTGAACTTGGCGACAATTTCTCCTGAGAGCGCTGTGGGCTCCTTAGCTGGCTTGGCAGGTGCGGCTACAACAAAGGGAAGTAAGTCTTCATAAAACGCTCTCGCACCACGAGAAACCTAGGAGGCGCATGATTACCTGCTGCTGGAGGGGGCGCCGTGGTGCCCGAACCTTGTGACGTTGGTGGCGTCGAAGGAGTTTGCGGCGTAGTAGTAGCTGCCGACGGCGTGAACACAGTGGGTGTGGTGCCACTGCCTGCCGTCGCCGGAGTGGGGAACACTGACGGAGCCGGGCCTGACGCAACTGGAGCTGTTGGCGTGAACATAGTAGTCGCAGACCCAGGTGTTGGCGTAAAGACCGTTGGCGCACTCACACCAGTAGGAGTAGCAGCGGGTGGTACAACAGGGAAGCTAGGCGAAGCTGGCGTTGGGAACACAGAGGGTGAAGCCGAAGCTGCTGTGTATCCCGCCGCTCGGGCTGCCGCAGGAATGTAAACTGCAGAGGACAACTCAGTTAAAGTGGAACCAACTCATAAGAAGTAAGAAAGAGGGTAGGTACCTCCTTGATCTCCAGGGGGAGTCGACACAGACGGAGTCGGAATAAACGGGGTGGGCACAGCCGAAGGACGAGTAGGGGTGGCACTGGGAGTTGATCCAGCAGCGGGATGTGGCTCTGGGAAAGGGGACGGGCCGGAAGCGCCCCCTGGGCGATAGGCAGGGAAGGGTGACAGGCCAGAAGGGTGAGCGGCTGGTGCTGTCGGAAAAACGGAAGGACCTGCAGGTTCATGAAGGCAAAGGAACGGTTCAGCTCAAGATAGCGTGTTGGTGATGAGATCAGCCAAAAAA
>CDEZ01021723.1:0-23616 GCA_000826365.1 Acanthamoeba royreba | reverse complement strand
CCTTTCTGGGTGGCGCGTGCGAAGAAAACACGGAGTCCACACCATTGGCCTGGAACTAGACAGCCCGACACCAAACTGAACTAAACTCGAGACACAATACACCACATACCACACAAGCGAAGCACGATGAGCATGCCCAACAGCCCGACAACGATCATGGGTATCGCCATCCCCAACGGAGGCGGCACGGCCAAGCGTAAGAAGAAGCAGGAGACGCCCACCCCACAGGCCCTGCTGCATGTAGGGTCCCTTCCGCTGGAGGACCGCTTCGAATGGGCCGGACGCAACGTCATGATCGAGAGGGCGGCCGGAGGTCAAGAGTCCAGCGTTGCGGGGGAGTCCTCGCGCGACCCCTCGCTCCTGCCTCTGATGGCCACCTACAACCACAACAATTGGATGCCCGATGAAGAGACCAACGAGTGCCTCAAGTGCCATAAAGAGTTCACCCTTTCCTTTCGACGGGTACCCCTCCCTTCGTTTTCGTTTTCGTTCTTTTTAGGTGAGAAAAGAAACACTTTAAATATTTTATATAGCGAAAATAAATGTTAATGTTGGAAATAAATGATAGAAATGATAGGTTTATTTAAAATATATTTTATGATATTTCATTATTCATTTAAATTGGCTATTTAAGGGAAAATGGAACAGCGCTCTCGGCGGAAGCCTTTCTGACGACTCTTCGTGGGCATGTGTTGATGGTGTGTGTGCAGCATCACTGCCGCAACTGTGGTCTCATCTTTTGCGCACTTTGCACGCCTAACTCCATCACACTGCGAGGTACGAGCGAGAGGCAGCTGCTGTACATCTTGATGCTGATGAATATTCATTCATTTCCTGCGGTCGTGTTGCCCTTGGTGTGATCGATTGTGTCTCTTTGCAGATAAGGGATACAGCGATAGCGTGCGCGTGTGCGAGGCGTGTCACAAGGAGGTTACAGAATACCTCATGGCCAAGTACGGCGGCGAGTGAACAACCACAATCTCGACTTCTCTTTCCTCCGCTTCGTCTCTCCGTATCGATTCCTTCCTCCGCTCCGCGTGATTCAAAGGGCCCTATCTCATGTACAACCAACCATATCAGCACGTCGATGACCATCACAGTTTTGCACACAACACTCCTCCTTCCATGTCCCCTTCGGCCGATCACCATGTCGCGTAAGAGCTCTTCTCACGATACATCATACGATGGTTCGTTGAGCTATTTAATCAGTAAAGACAAAACAGATTCATATAGAAGAGGAGAGAGGGGATCACTCCATGTTGGCCAGGGAGATCTTCTCTCCTGGTTTGAACGCAGGAAGGCCAAGGTAGGGGCAGCTCGCGCATCGGAAAGCATCACCGAGGTAACACTGGACAGGAAGTAACACAAAAGAAAAAGTTAGTCGATCTGCTCGCAGAGGATCGAACACCTAACCACGTACGTTGCCGCACGCCGAGGCCTGCTCAGGTGTCTTCTTCTTGATCTCTTTGGTCGCCTCCGTCTCGAGTTCCTCAGCAAGACCGCAGGAGCAGTTCTTGCACGCCTTACGCTTTCCGCCCGCGCTGGTGCCACAGTCGAATACTGTGCGCAGTGAGATCAAGTGGTTAGGGAGGGCTTCATGATGATTGGTTTTCGTGCGCACCCTTATCAGGCTTAGCCAAGTCCTCCTTTTCCAGAAGGGCGTCATCCTCAATTAGGTCGCCATCGTCCGTGTCAAGCTTCCAGGTGGTACCGACAGCTGCAGGCTTGATGGCCGGAATGTCTTCATCGAGAGTATCATCTGTGATGCTGCTTAGTATGTGCCCGCAAAGTCCAAAGGCATGTCAAATAGCTTACCGGCAGAGAGCGACCACACAGCACCAGTTGATGCCGCATTCGTCTTCGGGAGGCTCAGGGCTGCCGAGGCACCAAACTCCCAGTTGGGCTTCACAGCACGAACCTGATTCACCGCACATCAGCGCCCCAGTAAGAAATTATGTGCGCGCTCAATCACGATCACACGATACCTCAAAGGTGGCTATCTGGGCTTGAACATCAGCACCACCGTGGACTGTAGGGAAGGAAACGGCAGTTGGGGTGGATTGCGTGTTGCTGATTGTGGTCGAAGTGAACCCGGAGATAAGGAGAGCGCTCTCCAGCTCTTCCTTCGCGCGGAGCGATGTCACCATGCCATCCTGCAGGAGGAAAGAGCTTAAGCCACACGAATGTATTTAAATTGTGCACCCATCGCGCGCGTAGCCAGAACGGTCACTTACCTTAGGACCGAGTAGCATGGGCTCCCTGAGGACGAGCCTGCCGGAGGGCTTGAGGACGCGCGCCAGCTCAAAGAGGAAGTCAGTCTGGTGGCCTGCCGCCGATGCACTGGCCGAGATAACCACATCAAACGTCGACGATGCCTCTGCGAGCTTATCTGCGAAGCAAATAAAAAATAAGACAAAATAAAATAAATGACAGATGAAAGATGCACAAAATAATGATAGTACCGGCGCTGATCTGGGCACGGGAGAAGACCTTGACAGATCCTTCGGCACCAACAGCCTCCTGAATTTGGGCAACCTCAGAAGGCGCCGCAGGTACAGGCGTGATGTAGAGGACGTTGTTTCCCTTCTTGCAATCTTCCATTTTGAATCGCGTGGTGCGAAATGCTTCGCTGTCTGCAACAAACGCGTATCGGAGATAGGAGTGTTTAGTGTGTCGTGAGATTTCTTATTGATTCCCGCAAGAATCGAGTTTTGGTATGGCTGGAATGTCGTTGTTCCAGGTTTTTTCTCTGTTCGCGCTTTCTGTTGTTCGAATGTAGACAATGCGTCAACGTCCAGCATCCGCTCTCGGTTCACTTGCGGGGCACCGTCGCAAACCTTGTCGGCGCTGTCTGCTCCGCGGAGTCTACCAACGGAGTGTGCGTTCCAATCAGCGAGTCAGCTGCATACGCGCCAAATTCTTTTGGCGGTTGTTACGTCGACAGAAAATTGAAGCCGTGTAGAAGCTGAGGCGCAGGGAAGGGCAACACAAGCAAGTGAGAAAGGGTTGGGTACCGAGAGAGAGGAGGACCTGGTGCGAACCGCGGCAACGGAGGCGTACACTTCTACTTCATTCCCTTCCGTCAGCAGCTGCCGCAGTCGCTGCTTTGACTACCACTGCTGCTCGCGCCCGCTTTCTCTCTAATATATATTCTTAAGGTAACAACACAGAACACCAGCTCCTCCATCGCACACACAACCGCCCGCACATCGCCTCGACTTTCATTATCACTTTACTTTTTTATTTGATTTAATTTGTAGACATACATTACCTCGCACGAGCAACTACTCATCTCGAACCCTACGTGCGGGGAATCCGCAGAAACACACCCATTGAGGAGGACGTAGGATGGACATCACCATCTCCTTCGATTGGACTCACATTGCGGTCCCCGTGATTGGTGCGGCCTTCTCGGCTGGTATCGTACTTCTATGCGCGATTGTAGCCGAACGGGCAAGGTCCATCTATGGCGGCATTCTCGGGTACGCTCAACCATCCCCCTTCCCCTCAATGAGGCTCGAAAATGTCCTCGTGTCCTATGACTATGTTCATTCCCGCTTACTTGGTCACCATTTTCGTAGAACGATGCCACAGACGACTGGTGTGGCTGCCTTATGTATAGCCTTAGTCACAAAGGACACCCAGGCCTTCCAGGATGCCATGTTCGCCGTGCCTCTCGGCACGTACGCGCCCCCTCCCCAGACCTCTGGCCTCAGCGCACAAGCCCTATTGCAGTTCGGCACTTGAAATTAATTAATCTTCTCTGGGCAGGCTGCTTGGCGTTCTCATGTTCTGCATCTGGAAGTTCTTCCCCATGATCACCCTCAACTTGAATATGAACGTAAAGCAAGCCATAGTGGTGATCCTCTCTCTCGTTCTCTGGATTGCCGGCAACTTCTTGATTGTCGCCATCTTCAGGGGTACGCAAACATTCGTTGCTGTAATTCACCATTTGTTAATCAATTTAATAACCAGGTAACGAGATTAAGTCGTACGACATCTTGCATGTGACTCTCTTCTTCCTTGCGGTGGCCTATGTTATTGCCATCGCTGCGGGCTGTCTGTGCATGCGTAACTACGTTCGTCCCAAGGACTACACGGTAAGCCTTCCCATTTGACTAGGTGGCATAATGTGTACACTAAGCGCTCGCTCAACGTTCTTTAGGGTCGTGCCAAGTTCTGCATCTATATCTGGAAGCCCATCTGCGCTGCCGTAGTCACTGCGGTGGCAGCTTACATCTCGTCCAAGTTCCAAGTCGTCTCCGGTCTTACTGCCGTCTTCCCGCTTGTGGGTATTGTGTGGCTGATTATTATCTGGACGGAGCACGGAGAGGCCTACATGACGGGCATTTCGAGTACGTGCGTCTTGTCAGTTGTGATGGCGTGGCAGTTCTAACGACTTGTTAAACAGCCACTGTGATGCTCGGTAATCTGTCCAATGGTGTTTACTGCATCATCTATGGTCTGTTGTACCCCTATCTGGGTGCCTGGATCGGATGCATCGTTTCATGGGTGTTCTCCCTCTTCCCCTCTGCTGTTCCCTTCGGCATGGCCCTCTACTGGAGAAACAAGACCGCCGAGAAGGAAAGGTTTGTGATCTATTCCTGTAACTGATTTCCAGATTTCGTTTGCTGATGTCTCTTTGTTCTACAGAGATGCCCGTAAGGCTGCGGAGGCCGGCGTTGACGACCATGAAGGCCACGATGAAGAAGGTGAGATGGTCGGCATGCGCGGAGGTGGTAACAACACCAACTATGGTGCCACTGAGGGCGGATACGACGGCTATGGCGGCGGTGGTTACGCTGATGACGGCTACGGTGGCGGCTATTCCAAGGGCGGCTACAGCAAGGGTGGCGATGATGGCTACGGTGGCGGATATGGCAAAGGCGGTTACAGCAAGGGTGGCGATGACGGCTACGGTGGCGGTTATGGCAAGGGTGGCGATGATGGCTACGGTGGCGGTTATGGCAAGGGCGGCGATGACGGGTATAGTGGCTACTCGAGCGGTGGCGGCAGCGCCAGCGGCAAGAGTGGAAGCAAGGGTGGCAGCAAGGGTGCCGGTGGTGGTGGCGGTGGCGGCGGCGGCGGCGGCTATGGATATGGTGGTTACTCAAGCAAGGGCGGCGGCTACACAAGCGGCGGTGGCAAGGGCGATGGCTACGGCAACGATTACTAAGTGCAAAGAGAGAGCTCAAACACCATCAGGACTGTATGTATATAGCGCCGGCCCTCATGATCCAGAGCATCTGCGTCTCTCTTCCGCAACTTTGGTCGCCTCTCTTATCTCCCTCGGTTCCTTCTTCGGCCTCTCGACTATACCTTCTTCCTGCCTCGTGCGACCATTTTCCTCCTGAACATCCTCCGTGCCTCGAGTCGAAAACCGACGTCCCGCATACTTCCTCCTCGTTCGCTTCTTCTCCCTCTTCTTCGCTTCTTCTCCGCACAGCGGGCAGGAACATAAAATATATTTAACTTGTTTTTCTTTTCCCATTTCCTTCTTTCTCGGTGACGCGGTTGGTCGGAGATATTAGATCTATCTGATAGCTGGTTGGTGGAGCTCACCTCAGAGAACCACACAAAAGTGCGCGGAGGCCGTGTGTTACGTTCTGGTTGTACTTTAGACACGGGGCTGGCGAGTTTGAAGCAATGGATCCGCTCATCGACGTAGTGGTACGTCCGAGCCAAGGCTTCATTTTCTTCGCTAAGCGAAGTCTCTTCGTTTTCTTTTTCGTTTTCTTTTTTTTTGGATTAAGATGACATTAAATAATCAACTGCCTTTGAAGATTAAGTTTCATGATATTAAGTTGATTTTTATTTGGAGGTGTCCGTGGTGCGGTCGGTGGGGGACTTCCCCATTGAGGAGTATTCGTTGGCTCTCTCACACAAGGCCACGGTTGATAAGATTCACGTACGATTCCCTCCTCACTTGTCTGACTAGGAGGCAGTCCAATAGTTAACGAAATTCGTTCGCGGGGATGGTTGTGGTGTTTGTGGTGTTTGTGGTGGTGGGATGGATGGGGTGGATGGTTGTTGTGCACTCGCAGAACATGCTGTTCGCAGAGGTGGACTGGCTCGTTGGTAAGAAGGAAGAATACACACTGTGTCTGCCAGACGGGGTGCGTGCGCTAGTGCTACGTTCCATGCCATGACGCAGGCTAAACTTTGATGGGGGCGCGGATGATGTCCCACTGTGTACAGGCACCGTTCAGCGTTTACTTCCACCGGATTGGGGAAGTTGCCTCCGTGATGGCCATTCATCGATCAGGTTTCGTATCTTCTCACTTTCACTGTTCACTCTTTCACTCAAACGACCCATTCTCCTGCGCATCAATTCAACTGCAGGTCGAAAGCCAAGGCTCCTCTTGTTGCCCAACAATCAGCAGGTTCCACGATCCCACCATCAAGTCTTAATTCCAAAGTTAGGCCTTCATGGCGGTAGGATAAAGCCCTCTTGGATAGATTGCATTTACACTTTACTGAAAAAAGGTAACTTCTTGTATGGCAGGGATGAGTCTTCCTGCAGCAGCCGGCCACTTGTCTCCACGAGGTTCTGCAACCTCTCCGAGAAACCCTATGTCCCTGATCGGCTCGCCACGACGACACAGCTTCTATCCCACCGCCCTATACTCTGTAAGTGAAGCCGATAAGGCTGGCGAGACGAGCAAGGACGATTCGTGGAAGGACTCCACAAAGCAGGGAGATGCAGCTGTGGGGCATTCAAACGTAAAGAATGAAGACGAAAACGAAAGCGGGACGGAAAAGAGAAAGCGGATTGGTTCTGGTCTTAAGCGCTGCAACACTCGGGAGGAGATGGATTTGGCAATAACAACGATCGAACAGGAGAACGAGAGACTACGGGAAAGGTTGAAAGTTATGGAGAATTTGATCAAAATACTGAAGGAAGAATCGGAGAAGAACAAGCGGGAGTGGGAAAGTGAGAAGCAGGAGTTGCGTAAAACACTCTTGACGGTATCATCTTCGGCTCTAGGAAGCCCGGAAGAGAGTGGATCATCTTCGAAAAGCAGCAGCACCTCCTCCTTCACCATCGATAGCCCCCGTTCGAAGGAAGAAACTTCTGAAGCGAAGAGCAGCCACAAGCGAAGCAAGAGCGGCGGAAGTGAAGAAAAGAAGAAGAAAAAGAAAGTTAAGAAGGGTGCTAGAAGTCTAAAGCTAAGCGAAGTGAAAGGACTTATGACTCCGCCCCGAGGCCGAAAGGGTAGCATAACGTGGGATGACCGAGGTGATGGTGTTTGTATTCTTCAAAAAAACGAGCAATCCGAACAGTCGATTGACTCCAATGAACCAGCCGTAAACGCACATCGCATCAAGAGAAAGCTAAAGAAGCAAGCATCCGAAGGAACCGGAGAGTCTCAGGAATCGTTGACACAGGACAATGTGCGGTCGTCCGCTAACAGCGAAGATACCTCGAATAGCAGCAGTGAATCCCTTCCGAGAGAACTTCCACAGCAGAGCGAAGCAGATCACAGCGGTAGCTTCATAGATCAACGAAATCAAGGATCATTCGTCACCGTGGTTCAAGAGAAGGACGCACGGATCGAGGAGGACCTATTGATGGACAGTGGCTCGGAAACTAGCGGCGGCATCAAGACCAGATCTTCGTCTACAGCGAATAGCAGAGAACGAGGTGCTGAAAGCGCCATCCAACGGCCTACGGAAACCGTTGAAGGGAAGGACGTCAAGCTTGGTGAAGATGAAGTTGATGACTTAGACTACGAAAGCGATGATGGAGTTCCACTCGAATCCGTCTCGGCAAATGGAATCCGAGCCGTGCGAAGGGAAAGAAGACTCTCCAGCGACGAAACAGAAGAACTAGATGGCAGCGAAGAAGATAGTGGGCGCGAAGAGTGGGAAGGTGGGGATGGAAGTCCTTCCTCCCGACGCAAGCGGGCCCTGCGCTTTGCAAAGACCGAAACAACTTGGTCGGAACTGCGAAGGAGTGAAAAGAAGAGGTGGCTGCAGGAAAAGAAGGAGCGCACTCGTACCTCGAGATGGGAAGAACTCATCAAGGAGCAGCAAGAAACTCTTAAAGCTCTTCAACAGGTGGCTCCGTCTCACAATCTATTCATTGTCACTATTGTTCACTCTTCACTCACGTTTAGGATTCATGCGAGATGGGAGCTGGGTCTGAAAAGGGCGAGCTCTCCCGAAGCACCGGTGCCCTTTCCGCTCCCGAGTCCGAGTCCATCATTCATAGTGAAGTCATGCGAGAGCGCTCGGCATCGGTAACGACCGAAGCAACACTATCCCAGTTTAGCTCGTCAGGCGGTTCTATCTCCACTGGAGCTGTACCCATAGGGAATATACAGGCCTACAAAGCGCATCAGATAAGGCGATTGTGGTTCCGAAGGAAGTACGCGTACACTTGACGAGACTGGTACTTCAGGCGCACTCACTTATTGCATGTTTTCACTCTGCAGGAATGCTCTTCCAAGTACCTTGGATGAGCTTGCCGCGGAGTACCTAACGAAGAAGAAGGAACTTGATGAACGCGCCCGTTTGTGGATAGAGAAGCGTCGTGAGAAAGGAGAGCCTCCTGAGACAGACGAGATAGAGCGCGAGAGGGAGAAGAATGAAAGGAAGGCGCAGCATAAGCTCTCGGCTGAGGGTTCCACTGAAGCGTCCTCCGCCGAAGGCGAACATGGAGAGAAGAAAGCGAAGGGCTTCCGGACGCTATCGTTTCTCGTCAAGCGGGGAGATGACGAACTGCCAACCGGAGAGGACTCTGAGCAGAAGAAACAGAGCCTGTACGATCATAGTGACCCACTCACACTGATTCCGGTCTCTAGTCAGTGACTGATTCCTTCCTGTCTGCAGGCGGAGGAGCAAGAAGCATCTCACCGATGGAGACAGCCCCGCCTCTAAGAAGAAGAGTGGTAGCATGATCGTCGGTGGATTGCCCAAGAAAGATAAAATAGATATGACTGAGGCGGAGAGATTGACTTCGACAAGCGAACGATCGAACCCGATCCCTACACACAAGAAGGGCAAAAGCACTGACGTCAATGTACATGCATAATCGAGCCAACACCAAGCTCTAACTTAGTCGCTCGAAAAGGGGATTTTGGAACATTTTCGATCGCACAAATCACAAATATTTCAAATTCTCATTATCACTTCCTCTTCAACGGTCCTCTTGGGATAAAGGAGGAACTGTTGTGGGGTACACACACACCACTAGTGCCCCATTTCATCTTCTCTCGCTACAAGTTTTTTTTCTTCAAGGGCAATCCCGGGCAAGGTCTTCCTGAGATTGATACAAGAGAGAGGGGGAGAGATGGGATCCCAACTCTCCCAATTAATTGCGGAACAGGAGGCCAAGGGTACGGGCGGGGGAGGCGGCGAAACCAATGGAACGAGTAGCGCCAGCATCAGTCCGCGGCTACGCCAGGAGATCGCCATCTCCAAGGTGAAGGCGAGCAAGGACAAGGACGTGCTCGTGGCCGTGGAGGAGCTGGCCAAGCATCTGCCTCAACTACACAGCCTCTCGGCCAAGGAATGCAAGATACAGAAGATCCCCCAGGAGGCGGTATCTGCGTTAATGGCCCATCTTGTCATTCTCAATCTCGAACACAATAAGCTGACTGCCCTGCCCTCGATGACACGCCTGGCCGACCTGCGCGAGCTCCACCTACCCCAGAACAAATTCATGGCCTTCCCATCAAGCCTCAACGAGATGGTTCATCTCGAAGTGCTCGATCTCTCGGCTAACGCCATTCCCGACATTGCCGCCAAGGACATTGACGAGATGCGCTCTCTGCGCAGCCTCAACCTCTCCCGGAACGCCCTTGCGGCCTTCCCGCCCGTCCTCTGCACTCTCCCGGCCCTCGCGCTACTCGACCTCAGCGAGAACCGTATTCCCTCTATTCCCAAGCAGGTGTGTTGTGCTAGACCTTCTTGGAGCAATGCGTGCAAGGATGGATGGTGAACGATGCTGATCACACAGTGTGTGATGTGCAGATAAACGCTCTGCAGACGCTCACGTCGCTCGCGGTCAGGCGCAACGCCCTCTCCTTGCTTCCTGCAGAGTTAGGGGAATGCGTGGCCCTCACCAACCTTGATGTGTCCGAGAATACGCTCACCGTCTTGCCTGATGTGAGAATCTCCACTCTCTCTATGAAGTAAGCCTCAGCTAGGGATAGCTAACTCGCTTCCTGCTCTGTTCCTACAGACGCTCGTCAAGTTGAGGTCACTTGACACACTATCGGCGCAGCACAATAAGATTACCCAACTGCCGAATGAAATCGGTGAACTGCGAGAGTTGAAAACGCTAAAGATTCACGACAATCAACTTGAGCACCTTCCTTCGTCTTTTGGCCAGCTGGTGAGTGGATTCCCTCGTACGCCAAACATCGTGAATATCTTTTACTTATGCTGACGACAGGTTAACTTGACCGAGCTGTGCCTGCAAGAGAACGAGCTGCAAGAGCTTCCCGCCGAAATATCTGGCTGCATATCGCTCCGAAAGCTCTATGCTGAATACAATCGTCTCTCTTCTCTGCCTCCAGACTTTGGCAAGCTCGATAACCTTGTAGTCCTGATTCTGCACCATAACAGGTACTATCTGCTCACTTTACTTAAGATCGCGCGCTTGTGGATGCTCACAACTCTTATGACCAAAGGCTGAAAGATTTGCCCGAGGCCTTAGTGGGCATGAGACAGCTGTTGCGATTGTCACTGGATTCTAATCCTTTGCCGGAGCAGATACAAGAGGTACTAAGCTTGGGTGAGGATCTATTGTGCTTGTTCTCAATTATTCCACTATCTTTAGACACTACACACGAAAGGCGCGCTGGGTCTTCTGGCAGAAAGGGCGGGCAAGACAGGGAACTCCTTCGGAACAGTACGGGGCACGTTCAGGACTCAGGTGGCGGCGACGGCCATCAGTCCGAGCGCTACCCGCGGCAGTTTCATTCTATCCCCTCGTTCCGCTCCTGGTATAACAGACAAGTATGCGCACCTCCCTTAATGCCTAGTCAAACAGAGTTCAGTTTACTGAAGATCGTATGCTACATGTGGCATGTTTACAACCTAGGCTTCAAGACATGAAGAAGTCATTACTCACACGGGGCGATATCACACCACGTCAACTTACGGTGCCGAATAACGCGCTGGAGGGCTCTGATTCATCAAACATGCTCTTCCGTCTACGCGCCACTTCACTCACGAGTGACAAGCTGAAAAGTCTATCCAGTAAGTTGCCTCCATCTGAGCGGTGATATGACATTAACTTTATTCCTCCGTAGCTCCCGCAAAAGTGGATTCGCCAGAAGACGAGATGAGGAAGTTTGTGGAGAACCGGAGAAAGACACTTCGAGGTCGAACTTTAACTCCAGAAGATCTTGGGTCTATGCCCGCCATCGTACGTTCTAATTCCTCAGCGGATGCGATGGGACCACCCCGCAAAGAGGAGGAGGTAAGCTTTTATTGGCTTAATTATGAAGAGAGCGAACTTCATTATTTCTTCACGATTAGGAAGAGCCAGAGAAGAAGGAAGACAAAGATAAGGAAAAGGAAGAAGACATTCCTTCGTATTCAAAGTTCAGATATGCCTTCGAGCGTATGCTGGTACGTATTTCATCTTAAGCCACAAGCCATTGCCTCACCTCTGTAAACAGTCACAGCAAGACTTTTCATCGAGGAGGCAAGAGACTCTGAAGAAACTTCCGGCTAATCAGAAATGGAAGCTTCTCACTCAATACAAGGGATCCACTCTCGAGATGCTCGTACGGGTTCCTGACGCTCTATGATTATGCAAGTACATTAGCCCTTATCGCTCTCTTTAAAACCAAGCAGAAGGACAGCAGGGCGAGTAGAGGATCGCGAGGCAAGGCGGCAATGGAGCCTCAGGATTATATCCCTTTATTGAAGGGTCGCCCATCAACTCGTGACCTGGAAGGTATGTCCTTGTGTAAGATGCCAGGTCTATGTGCGAAGTTACAATCTACATGCAGGTCTTGCAAATGCTCTCGATTCCCAACCGAGCTCTTGGGTTGCTATGTTCATTGAAGCTGGAGGAATCGAATCACTTGTGGGCCTGATCAATAACACTGCACTTAAGATACGATTATCACAAGAGGATAAGGACGTACTGCTCAACGCTCTCGTATCGATGAAAACCTTGTTGGGAGTACGGATCTTCGCTTACTTCATCTTACTACCCAGAGATACTAATGCGCTTACTTCACCTGCAGCTCTCAGTACGTAGTCTATTGACCACACAGGACAGTATCAACTGCGTCTGTTTTTGTGCGGGTGTTGATGACGTTCAAGTAAGAACTCAAGCGCTGGAAGTTCTTGCCATGGTACTTGATGTTCACTACGTAGGCCAACGTCTGGTTCACGAGGTACGACCACTACGTATTAGACAGGGGGTCATGTATCTGTCTCTTCCTCACGCGGCTTGTACGCAGGCGTTTCACAACTATAAGAAAACTATGATTAAGGATCCGGATATCTCACGGTTTAGCAGCCTGATGGAACCTCTCATTCAATCCACCTATCCAACCGATGCACTGGTACGCACGCGAGCTGTTCTTTCCCTGCGTGTACCCATTACTCATACGAGAACAGGTTAACGCGATGGATATCATCAACACGTTGATTGGAGATGAAGAAGACCTCGAAGCTCGGTTGGATATCCGAAAAGAGTTTGTGCAGATGGGCATAATTGAATTGATGGAAGTATGTAACACCGGTGTATCTGTGATAGAAGCTCTTCGCTTGCTCATGCACTATTTCATGCAGAAACTGCGCTTGTATACCTCTGAGCTACTACAAATCCAGTTAGATCTTTTCGAGGAGGAACTTGAAGGCGACTACGAGGAAATGCTCTCCAAGTTCGAGAAGAAGAAAGTTCTACAGCGAATGGAATCGCAAGGTCAATCCAGCGTGACCGAAGGGAACTACCTGCGGGTGCTAATGGGCCACACTGGCCATCAGTTGATTGTGCCCTTCGAATCGACCACTACAGGTACGTACCAGTGTAGCTACACCAAATCAGTCATCTCAAACACGTGTTGTGTTATGCAGTGTCAACCGCGCTAGATATCATCCTCCAGAAGCATCCACTCAGCCACCCCCAGGTGAGTTCTCATTGTACGTTGTGTTCTCTGGCGAATCCTAACCGCAGACATGAAGGATATTGGTTGTTATGGGCTTTACAATAGCACCACCAGCACGTGGATGGATGATACTACGGCTACACTCTTGTCCATGGGTTCGGGGGAAATCGTCTGCGAGTTCAAACTACGACCACTGTACATATATGGCCCTCTTTCCTAAGAAGATGAACTCGATGTACTAACACGTGCCTTGTTGATCATTCCAGCAAGCTAACAGTAACAAAGTCAAAGACCACCACAACACACGAGCAGCGCAAAGAAGTAACGGTCGATCCTAACGCGACTGTGAGCAGCGCTTTGTCGGTTGTCCTGCAGCAGTTCGGATTCAAACATGAATCCGACGCTGAGGGCGAGGAATATGGTTTCACAATGCCTGACCAGGACGGTGAGAGTGCCTGGCTGGATGACATGAAGAAATTGGGAGAGTATCGTTCACTTTTTGCCTCACCCCGAATCTTCTTGCGGCGGAAGCCGTGGGTGCTTAAGGTATAGCCTGCATGAGTTTCATGTATTGAGGCTATCGTCGCCATTAACACCATCGTCTTCGCAACATAGGTGTCATTCCCCGGACACAGCGTGGAGGATATGCCCTTTGATCCGGATAGAAAGGTCGCCGACGTGACCGAACAAATTATTCAGCGGCTCGTCGGTCCATCTAAGTTGTCTATAGCTAATGATTATGGTCTATTCGTTCGTCGAAAGACCCACAAAGGTGTCTGGCTAAAGCCTGCACGCACTCTTGCAGATTACCCTCAGCTCTTCGGCAATCGAAAGGTGAGTACTCTTCTCCTGCTTTACTATGAATCCACTTTGTTGATCGCACTTTCTAGACGAGAAGTGTGGAGCTTATCCTGCGGGCCCGGTCGGTCACCGTTGTGCTACCTGACAAGCAAAGGTTGACAGATCTTACGTAATCTGCTCAAATATTTGGCCCTAAACGCCATTCTCTTCACAGGACGATAAAGCTCCACTTCACCGATGCGGTGGAGAGCGTGTTAGAGAAGATCTGCAGTAAGGCAGGGGTGTCAGTGCAACATCACTCGCTTTACTGGCAACGTCGTAAGAAAGATGGAAGTGGCGACGAGCAGGTCCTGCTTAATCCAGCGACAAGCCTCAAGGAGCAAAACGTTCCCTACACTGCCGTACTTGTGCTCGGTCCAAAGCAAGAATACGTACCACAACCAGAATCCGAAAAGACTGGTACCTGATACTCAATCTTATCTTGTTTTCCCTGTCGCTGAGTTATGATTCTGTGAAGGCAAATGGGCTCAAAACTTATGGGAGGAGCCTGGTGGTGATGCCTACCTCCTTTTCGAGGACGCTGCTCGCACCCAGGTACGAGCGGGCACTCTCAACAAGCTTGTTCAATTCCTCACAAGTGAGGAGGGCCTCTTCAAAGCCTATGACGATGTACAAAAAGTCCCCTCCTTTATTTCTTGTTCTTCACAAACTTATGTGAAATGCACATGTTCAGGCATTTATCATGACGTTTCAATCATTTTGTGAGCCCGATGAGCTGTTCGATAAGCTCATGGAACGATACAACGCTCCGCCGCACATCGATCCTGATGTTGTCAAGAAGATCCATCTTCGTGTCTGTGTTTCCATTCGAGATATTATTAACGTACTTCCCTTGTGGTTTCCACTCAGTCTGAGAACTTACATCGCTGCCTGGACAGGCACACTATACGTCTCTCGGCTTTCCTGACTGTCCCCTGGCGGCCAAGATCATGGCATTTATCAAGGAAAAGCTAGCTAGCACGGAGGGCATGCAGATGCACGCAACCATGCTGCAGAAGGCTCTTTCGTCACCGCCCTCGGTACTATAATCCTCTTACCTACCAACCTATCTATTTAACTAACTAACTTTCCGGGTTCCTATGCTCAAACAGAGGATCACTATCACATCACCCAGTACTACGAAGCTCAAGCTTCGCAATATGTCAGATCATCTCAATTTCTTTGATATGGAGGCACGCTCTATTGGCCTATCACCTGTGCAAATTTCAGTTCTGATCAGAAAAATAGGAGCTTGAGGTAGCCAGGCAGCTCACTCTCAGAACATGGGACATTTATAGCAAGTTCCAGGTACCTTACCTTGTGTTGTAAAGCCAACATAAATCGCTCACGTTCTGCGTCAGCCACGTGAGTTCTTCAAGACAGCGTGGAGCAAGCCTGCTACAGCTCATCTTTCGCCGAATCTACTGGCGGCAATCAACCTCTTTAATCATGTGTCCTTATGGGTGGGTACCGTAATTGTATCTACTGAGAAGGTGCGTGAGAGGGCCAAAGTCATGACGCGCTGCATCAAAATAGCCCAGGTACGGCGTATCCTGTTTACGGAACTACAGTTGGCCTCACTCAAAATCAATCATTTGTGTCCACCCACAGCATCTGCGGGAAATGAACAACTATCAACTTGTGATGGCCTTTGTGTCTGGAATGAATAATTCTGCCCTTCTTCGGCTCAAGTGGACTCGAGCTAAGGTGTCCAAGCGCGCTTTGACCATCATGAAAGAGTTGGAGGACCTCATGAACATGGAGGGCTCCTTTAAAGTTTATCGCGCTGCCCTGGAGGCCTCATCGCCACCCTGCATTCCCTACGTGTAAGTGCTTGACCATTGATTCGTTACGATAACTCGCAACAGACTAATCGCCCTACCTCCTGTGTGCAGGGGTGTCTACCTTACCGATCTAACATTCATCGAAGATGGAAATGCTGACGATGTGGTTGTGGAGGGCGACAAGCCCCACGAACTCATCAACTTTGGCAAGCGCGTGCTCGTTCACGGCATTATTTCCACGGTCTTGGTAAACGATGCCCTCCTGAGAGTAACTCCCCTCTGGCTGACAATTTTCAACTGCGTGTGTGATGATGCCACAGCGTTATCAGCAACAAGCATACGGATTCACACGGCACGAGGAGATACAGTCGTGGTTTGACTCCATCCCTCCACTTTCTGAAAATGATCTCTATGCGCAGTCTCTCCTGCGCGAGCCCCGCGGTGTTGGTCGTGCCGACATCCAGTGAGCGAATGTAAAATATTCGGAATAAAATCAGTTTAGTTTTTATCAAATGACACTTTGCCGTCCAACCACAAAATGAAAGTGAGGGAGAAGCAGAAGGATCAGGCGAGAAGGAAGATCTGGCCTGCCTCCTTGCTGTAGCATATCGTCGACTCCAGCTGCATCAAGATGGCCTCCATTGTTGCGAAATTCATCTTTGCGTTCATCCTGTTGGATACCAACACACGCTTAGACCACACATAACCCTAATGGGAGGCGTCAAACGTACTTCTTGAGCTTCTTTTCCAGGTCATCAAGGGAGAACATAGTGGAGTGCCGTTCTGTTCGCAACTGGAAGAGAGCCTGCTTCACAGAACGCACCCTGCAAACGCCGACATGTCCTATTAGTCATCACAATCCAGTATCATCACAAGGAGGTATTAGTGCCTTTCATCAGTCACTTCTGCCACCCCATCGTCCTCTTCTTCATATTCATGATCGTCGTAGCCCTCGGCCATAGCATTTTCATCGACTTCTTCCTGATCCATTACATCTGAAGAATCATAGTCACCCTTTTCCTCTATCTCCTCTTCTTCCATTTCCATCCTCTCCTTGCCCTTAGAGCTCTTAGAACCCTGCAGCTTGGTCGGTGCCCCGTTACGTGCTGCTTCAGGCCTGAAGGCATCTAAGGAGTAAGCTACTGTTCCAAAAGCTGCATGGGCAGGTACGCACTGCCGGGATGGTCGGGCCGTGGTAGCCCCATTCTCGGCTGGTTGCACATTGCTGGTAGAGGTGGCTGTTGTGTTGCCATTCTCTCCTTGTGGCTTGGCCCTCGGCTTCCGCTTGGGCTGTGCTTCATGATACAGCGCGTAGTTCACTAGTTCCACTGCAGCCTCAGCATCCTCCTACACAAAAGGGTAAATGCAATGTAACAAAAGTAGCTGTGCCTTAACAGTGCGTACCTTAGTGATGTCGTGCGAGAGTCGGCACTTGGCGTGTGCGGAAGCGAGACGAATAAGCGTCTCGAGAGTACGAGCAGTGACCGGTTGCGTACGGACGTCCATCTTTCCACGCAGCTTGGTGTACTCTTCGGCAATAAAATCCTCGGCTTCATCCGTGAGTTGCGGCTGGAAACGACTTTTGGCGTAGATGATGTACTTCTTGATGAATTCCATAGTGTACAACTGCCGCTTTTCTCTATTCTCATTAGCTTTCTTCCTGTGGATGGGATTTCGCTTTTGGAAGATGGGTGTCTCCGCCACGTCCGCACGGTGAGCTGTTAGCTCAGACATGAGGTCTGACTCCATTGGAGTACGATCAGCAAACTAACTAGTAAGTTTTATGATGGTGCACGGGCAAGTACCGTGATGAGTATCGGCAGTGTCGAGTGGGACGCCATCTTGCTCACCGGGAGGGCGGTACATGTGTGATAGTAGCACGTGGTCTGATACAGATCTAACAAAAGAGAGAGGTAAATTAAGTCTAAAACTTCGCACAACATTTGTGGTGTACCTGTCGTGCTCCGGATTGAGCTCATCGAGAACGATGAATAGAAGATCAAAACGAGAAAGCAGAGAATCAGGCAAACGGATATTCTCTGATGGCTTCTTGTGTCTGTTGTACTGTCCGTAGGCTGGATTGGCGGCGGCTAGCACACTGCAAACACAAAGGCGTGCACTTAGCATCATTTTTAGCAAGAACATGGTTTACGAGGGATGTCGAACCTGCACCGGGCGTTGAGGGACGTGTGAATTCCGGCCTTAGCGATTGTTACCGACTGCTGTTCCATGACTTCGTGGATGGCCACACGATCTTCTTCAGACATCTTATCAAACTCGTCTATACACACCACACCCCTATCTGCTAACACCATGGCACCAGCCTAGAACGGAGACAGTAAACTTAAGTTCGCATCGCGTAATGAGGCAAAACTACATGATACCTCAAGTCTTCTCTCCCCGGTCTCGCTATCCGAGGTGACTGCAGCTGTAAGACCAACACCTGATGATCCTCGACCCGATGTCGAAATAGCCAAAGGCGCAATATGGAGCACGAAACGCAAAAGCTGAGACTTAGCCGTGGAGGGATCTCCGACCATCATCATGTTAATGTCTCTGTAAGATCTGAATAAGCAAAGGCTCTCGATGTGCAAAATGGAACAGGTACCCCCTAAGATGGGTTCCATTCTCAAGGTTCTTCTCGACACCGCCCAACAGGAAAAGAAGCAGCGCTTTCTTGATGTATTCATGGCCGAAAATAGAAGGCGCAAGAGACTGCGCTAAGCGGGTGAAGATATCATCACCTGTGCGGCAGAGGCAAGTGTATCCAGTGAGGCTATGAAACCGAAACGCGAGGGATTTGTTGTTTGGTACATACCGGGCCCAGAGGATCGGCGTGCCTCTTCTCTGATGTTTCTAATATCGGAATCGGTGATGAAAGTGTCGAGGGATTCCTTGCCGATGATCTCTACGTTGTTAACTACGAGAATCGTGCGGAAGTTGGACTTAGTCATATTCGTTCCAAACTTGCTTCCGACAGGCACGGCCCTGAAAACACCAACTACACGAACGCGATCACCGGGTTTAACACGATCCACAAGATCGTGGTCGAGCAGAGCATCAACTGATCGTGGCAGCTGTCCCGGAGGAGCACGCTCGGGCATTTCCTGGATGGTGATTGTCTGCTGATCCTTGTACACGCTCCACCCGAACTCGGTCTCAAGAGGATTCTTTTGCTCGTCGTGGGTTGGATAGAGTGCGGTTGTAGGAATGCCGGTAGTGGTTGCCGCATCGCGGTAGTTGCGGTAGAGGACTTCGCCAGTGCGCGGGCAGTAGTGGACACTGCGCACGACCTTAGGCCGAACCAGGGAACCTGATAATGAGTCCAAAGTAAGTGAGCTAGTCCGTCTCTTCCTAAAAGCTAGTGAAGAAGGTACACTTGGTGACAATGCCTTCAACCACGACGAGCGTGCGGAGCAGCTCGGTGGTAAGGCCACGCGGCGAGACATGGTGAGCAGGTCCGAGGTTGGGCGTGAAGCCGACAAACCACTGCTGCCTCGGCGCTTCCATGATGGAGGAGGCCAAGCGCGGGTTCTTGCCCTCGCGGCTGGCATTCTCTTCGTCGAGACGCTTGGACTCTTCCTTGAGGGCCTCACAGAAGGCTTCGATGTAGACCAACGGATCCGAAAGAAGACTGTAATCGGGAAGGAGGTCATGTTATGACATCTTCGAAGTACGAAGCAATTATTGAAAAAGATGTGTGGAGAGTAGGAGGTGAATGTGGAACACATGGCATGGAGAACGTTGGAGATTACCCGCGAGCCATCGTGGGGCTACTATTGAGCCAATCGTTGTAGTTGATGATGAGACGCCGCTCCCCGCGAGTGGTCACGATGCGTCTGACCTCTTCCAGCAGCGGCTGTCGCGGTGGAAACTCGACCGTGAGGAAGCGCTTGAATTCATCCTTGATCTTACGCAGATCCTCTGCCGCGGCAGCTGAGGCCATTTTGCAGTTGCAGGAGAGGAGAAGTATCCACTAATGTCCGAACCACAAGATGGAGGATTGTCCTACCCTTGGCTTGCCCTCAATTCGAAACTGAGGTCTCCTCGTTTCTTCTTTTACGATTTCTATCTTCAAGGCTGTGATGAAGCCCGTTTCGACGTTGGTACCTCCCTTTTGGCGGGAAACCATGCTTGTCTGTGTGGTCGTCCCAAAACTGTGTCCTCATTTTCTGCCGCACAAAAACAGGGAACGAAGGAATTTGGAATATGGTGCGATTTGATCCGAACGATCTCTTCTCCAAAATCTATCGATCGAATTCAGCCTCCCTGTGGTACTCAAGCAGTGTAGTAACAGCAGTGATGAGGAGGATCAGCAGCAGGGTTGTGGCCGGTCGCAGCACCGCCCACTTGGGTGTTAGCAGGGCGGCGGTCGCGCTCTTCTCGCGCCGCGGCTACGCTGCGCCCGAGACTCCCCAGACCTACTTCAATGTCACGGAGTCAGGCATTCGCGTCCATGCTGTACTACCTCCTCTACATTATTTTTTTTTTCACTCTCCCTGGAGGTTGTGTTATTATAAATGTTCCCCACTCTATTTTAATGTCCTACTTCCCTCGCGAGATTGGGACGATTAATTAATTAACTTCCCCCCTTTTTCCATGGATGTGTAGCATGGCGTCGAGTACGACATGAACTTCCTGGGAGATCTGCCCGCCGACGCTCGTGAGGTGCTGGCTGGTAAGGAATGGACGCCCAGCACGGTGGCCGAGTTCGCCAACCGCTGGGAGAAGGAAGCCCCCGAGCTGGTCCAGCACGTGCGTGAGATCGACAGCATAATCTCCCGTTCGGAGCGCGAGGCGCCCGTCAGCTTCAACAAGTCTGAGGCCTACCTTCGCGACATTACCGTTCAGGTACCCATGAGAGGGGAACCCATGTAGCTCTACACTTTCTTACACGCGGATTGGCCTAGGCTGCCCTCCATCGCGCTGCCTCGCGTGAACTGAGCCCCATCGAGGTTGCCCTGACCCATTTCTGGCATGCCTATGCTGAGGTTCCCTCTGGTGGCAAATGTACGTTTACATCATTTTTGCGGGGGGGGTCGAGTTTATCCTCCATGATTTACCCGGCCCCTTTCTTATGGACGGCAATGCGACGCAGTGCGTGGTGCCAGCGTGTCGAACGTGGAGCGAGTGAAGGCGCTCTTGAAGAACCAGAAGGACCCCCAGCAAAGCGTGAATGAGTCACGGGCGAAGATCACGGCTGCCGTCGTGCTGTTCGTGCAGGCCAAGACTGTGGCCGACAAGGCCGCCGCTGCTGTCGCCCTCCTGGGGGACAAGGCGCAAGCCCTTACTGCCGCCCTTCAGAGCGCTGGCAGCGATTCCGCCAAGGAGCAGGTGATCAGGGAGCACCTCAAGTGGGACGAGGCCACACGTGCCGCCGCCGAGCTCACTCAGAAGCATCCTGAGTTCACCGAACTCAAGGAGGTTCTCGCTCAGTTCCCGCCCCTCGTTCATCACATCGGCGAGCCCTCTGTTGCTCAGTACAAGTTCAAGGTACACATCCCCAAAAGTAACAGCCATAAATCTTTTCAATTCGTTGATATCTTTTAAACACCACCTCCCACCTCTTTAATTTACTTCAATAGCAACTGCTAACTTTCTCTATTTTTCATAGCACATCACGGACCAGGCCTTCAAGAGGTGGCAGGAGAGCAACACTCTCACGCCTGACTCGGAGGTTACCGAAAAGGTACGATCAGTGTTCCGCCCTCCTGTATTTGTCCCCTTTCTCCCCTCTATCAATGATGATAGCAACTCACAGTCGATGCCCTCTGTACGCAACGGAGGCGCAAAATAATGAGAATTAAATTATTGGAGCTGTCTGATGAGCTTAGATGACTTCGGTCGGCTTGCGTTCCTCGTGGGCCATAACTTACCATAACCTTTTGCTCATTCAGGATCCTGTCCTCAAGAACCTTCGGGAGCTCATCCTCACCAAGCCCAGCAGCGCATTCGATGCTAAGCGGGCTCAGACTCTGCAGCGCACCTTCCCGAGCTACCTGTTCTCCCATGATCTCGAGTCATTTGGCGCGTTCCTCAAGAAGGACGAAGCCGTTACTAGCCAACTCGAGTCTCTCTATCAACAGAGCATCAAGGAGAACCCCAATGATCCCGACCTTGCTGTAGCCAGGAGCTTGAGTGAAAGATTCGATCTGCTGCGCAAGCACACCGACGAGCTCACCGATGTGCAGCAAAAATGGGTCCACGACAAGATCGCTTTCATTGATGGCAAGATCCAGGAGGGAATGGTCCAGATGGACAAGGTACTTTGTCGCCTCCTCTATCGTGTTCTTGTGGCGTTTGTCGCGTGGCAGCAGCACTCACACGTGGTGGCTTGATAGTTCGTGAATGGCACCGTGGATGACATCCTCGCGGATCATCCTGAGTGGGAGAAGGAGATTGAGGAGGACATCGCCAATCACCGCTGGGATCCTGAGATCGAGAAGAAGGACTACGAGCACGCCGTTCACCACTACTTCGAGCACCACAAGGCCCACGCCTAAACCTCTTCTCCCTTCTCTTGGCCTGTACCAACCTTCCGCCTTTGCCTTAAACATGAGTACAACACGTTGTCTCCAGAAACACAGCTGTCCGTGAAAAAGCAATGTGCTATTGCGGAGAAGAGGTATGATCTAGCTTTGCAGGAGACTCACGGCGTGGCAACGTCCATAATGCGCTTGATGCCAATCATGCCCTTGCTTCCCACTTCCTCCCAGTGTGCTCCTGCAAGAACCTTGTGCACCTGTCGATGATGACCAACGGCGTGAGACTACACCATCTCCAACTCCTCCTGGGAGGTTTACGCTTACCTTCGTCACATTAGCCTTGTTTTGCGTCTCCAGGGCGATTACTAGCTCATGCAAAAGACCCTCTAGCTCATCGGAGTACTGGCCAGACTTGAGCTTGTCGTAGACCTCACCCATTCGCGCCTTGGCGTCTGCCATCGCTCTCGACTTACGAGGGTCCTGTGAGGCGCAGTGCGATTAGCCATGTACGTTTGAGGTGGTTTGAGACAAGGAACTGAAGCGTACCGCACTCACTTGCTGCGCCAGATTGTCAACGAGAGCACTGAACTTGGCGACAATTTCTCCTGAGAGCGCTGTGGGCTCCTTAGCTGGCTTGGCAGGTGCGGCTACAACAAAGGGAAGTAAGTCTTCATAAAACGCTCTCGCACCACGAGAAACCTAGGAGGCGCATGATTACCTGCTGCTGGAGGGGGCGCCGTGGTGCCCGAACCTTGTGACGTTGGTGGCGTCGAAGGAGTTTGCGGCGTAGTAGTAGCTGCCGACGGCGTGAACACAGTGGGTGTGGTGCCACTGCCTGCCGTCGCCGGAGTGGGGAACACTGACGGAGCCGGGCCTGACGCAACTGGAGCTGTTGGCGTGAACATAGTAGTCGCAGACCCAGGTGTTGGCGTAAAGACCGTTGGCGCACTCACACCAGTAGGAGTAGCAGCGGGTGGTACAACAGGGAAGCTAGGCGAAGCTGGCGTTGGGAACACAGAGGGTGAAGCCGAAGCTGCTGTGTATCCCGCCGCTCGGGCTGCCGCAGGAATGTAAACTGCAGAGGACAACTCAGTTAAAGTGGAACCAACTCATAAGAAGTAAGAAAGAGGGTAGGTACCTCCTTGATCTCCAGGGGGAGTCGACACAGACGGAGTCGGAATAAACGGGGTGGGCACAGCCGAAGGACGAGTAGGGGTGGCACTGGGAGTTGATCCAGCAGCGGGATGTGGCTCTGGGAAAGGGGACGGGCCGGAAGCGCCCCCTGGGCGATAGGCAGGGAAGGGTGACAGGCCAGAAGGGTGAGCGGCTGGTGCTGTCGGAAAAACGGAAGGACCTGCAGGTTCATGAAGGCAAAGGAACGGTTCAGCTCAAGATAGCGTGTTGGTGATGAGATCAGCCAAAAAA
>CDEZ01021720.1:13660-31598 GCA_000826365.1 Acanthamoeba royreba | reverse complement strand
CATTCAACAGGAGGGATTCTATGAGTTCATCCGACCCGGAGAAGCCATGGAAGAGAAAGTGATGAAGCAACTGAGGCGTGCCATGCAGCCCGCCCTCACGGACATTAAGGTCACTTGGTCTGGTGCGGCAGGTGCTAACGTCCAACCGGCTCCGTTCCGTTTTGCTCCGCTGTTTTGTGGAGGCCGTCTTGTCGTGTATGGCATTCTCGATAAGAGCCAGCCTGATGGCGAATGTACGCTACCCCCTCTTCATGTGGTGACTCTAGGAGTCATTAATTTTCGCTTTCCAGTGCAAGTCTTGGTCGAGGCAAAGACGGCAGTAAAGTCGTTTGAAAAGTTGATCAAAATCGATACCACCAAAGCTACCCCAGGCAATCTCTTCAACAAGCTCGCCGCCAAGACACTCCTCAAGTACGATACGTCGACCACTTTCAGTATTAATGGTGAGTTGAGCTAAACCTGTGTATCCTCCAATAGGGACCTAGACGAGCGTCGCAGCTATATCCATAAGGCCGACGGACAATTACTCCCAGGCAAGGACGCTGTAGCTGAGGCAGTGCGCATCTCTCTCGAGAGTGGTGTTCTGAGCAAGCACACCGCTTTCGTTGCCATAGAGGAGCGTGATGAGGCAACAGAGGGGACGATGAAGGTGAGAAAGATTACATTCGAGAAGGGTATATATTTATCTCCTCTCCAAAAGAGTTTGTGCCCTATCTCATCCGTGGCCATGTGTGCAGCTGTTCAACCGGTTTCGTCTGGACCATCCGTAAGCTCCAGTTCCAGAGTCTGTACGCAGTCCCGTACCCCGCTGCTTTGGAAGTGATCTTAATTGTCTCGGTCCTGCGGGCACAGCGGGGGCACCAGTGATGAGATCGAGAGCTGGGGGCCGAGGAGGATTTTCAGCTCAGGCCGCCATTCCCGTCAGCTCTTCGTCATCATTTGGAAGTGGCCAGATAAAGGAGAGGAAGAAGAAGAAGAACATTTCCATGGACAAGGATAGGTGCAAGGGCGCGGCGTCATCCCCAAAGCTATCCGGAAGGGCCTCAAGCGTAACTTCTGCTTCAGTGGTGCCTCAAGCGCCCAGGAGCATCGCGAGGCCCTGCGCAGCTCCTGCTCTCATGCGGGAATGCGAAGAAGCACCACGCATGCAATTAGAATCTCTTGCTCTCGACGAGGATGAATGTGACTTCGAGTTGAAGGAAGAGAGGAAGGAGAAGAAAAAGACGAGTTCAGCTCCTCCTCCGGCACAGATGCGCGAGATCATAATGAAGCAGAAGGCCAGCGGCTGCTGGGAATGGAACGACGCCGTGTCACTTATTGGCCTGTCTGCTGACAAGCTGCGCGCTGGCATCCCCGCTTCGCGTCTCAAGTCAGGTAAGAATGGAACCCCATACTGTGGCTGAGATCGATCTCTCTCTGACCATCATTATACTTACTCATATGCAGTGGACAAGGATACAGAAGTCGTGTGGGCTACGGCGGTCGTTGCGGCTTATCTCAAGAAGCACTTTGCCGATCAGGAGAACAATTGGGACCTGGTTGTCAAGAAGGCCGCCAAGTACCTGTCGAGACAGAAGAAGAACATCACACTCAAGAACGCCGATGATGAAATCGACTGGTTCGAGCTGGCTGCGGCCTTCCTCAGCGCCTAGATCGGTTTGGCCTGAAGCCACTGATCAGCGAGCGCTTCAGGTATTCTTGTGTATCACATGTTGTTATTGGACTAAAGCCAATTACAAGAACATTCTTACGATGAGGCCAGGCGTGGGTTTGCCGTGTGTTCGCGAGAGATGACTCTCCAGACGTTCCGCTTGGCTATCGATGTGTTTTCTTCATGGTGATGATGGCGGACAAGTGAGGAAGAGGCCGATGGGAGATCACGCGATCGAGGTAGTTCTTATTCCCACTCGCGTTCCATTCTCCATTTTCGCTTGCGAGCCCGTCCAGTACTCAGGGACGGGGATGTACCCGTAGCCGTCGGGGCCGCAGTTGAGGTAGCGCAGACAGACTCTTGAGGTCGGGCCTTCTTGGCTTGACGAGGGTGTTAAGGACAGCGGATAAGGTACTCGGCTGGACCACATGGTGAGACTTCGGGCCATAGGTGGTTAGCGTCCTTATTAATGAGGAAGCTCATGTTAGGTATGCTATAATGGACACGTGTTTGGGGGGGGGGAATGTATGTGCTGCATGGTGCTTTGTTTGTTGGGTGGTAAGTTGAGAATGTAATATTTTCGCCATATCAGGTAAGTATCATATGTGCACCTATTTGAATGCTTATGGTGCACTACTCCTACAATTGTGCAAGAAAGCTGTACCTGTTCTTTCGGACCGTGACACCCTGCTGGTCTCCGCGAAAACGTGAAATAGGCAAAAAACTTTATGCTAGCCCATTCAACGGTTACGCATTTCTGTTTGTCTAATTTCCTGGTGGCTGCGAGAAGGTGCTGGAATGGGCCAAATCTAATAGCATCTTGGAGCTTCTGCCAGAACTGCTACACCAGGGGTTCACCCTTCGTGCTCTTCTTCGCATCACCAGCTACCAATATCTCACAACAGAACGATTGGAGCTTTTGTTGCCGGGCCAAAAGCTGCGCACCAGAAAGGAAGGAATTTGAAACATACATTCATAGAATTCCAAAATGCAGGGAAGAATGTGGTTCGCCCATCATTCCTTCGCCTGTTTTCCGGCTGTACGCGAAGCCGTTATCTGCGGAAGAGACGCAGAAGACAGGTGGCGCTGCCATCACCATGGCCACGTTCGTGGTGCTCGACCCCCACCGCTGCTAATGACTTCCCAACCCATCCTCCCCTATTAACAACACATCTGTCTTGAACCGTCAAAACCTTCCTTCCCGAGTTGTAAATATCTGATTTTAACAAACAAACCACATCAGATAACCACCACCAAGACAAACCCAAGGCAATAGACTATCTGCAGCGCTCGCTGACATTGGTGGATAAACTCTTTGGTAGGGAGAGCATTCAAGCTGCTGACATCATGCAAAAATTCGGGTATGTGTTTGCTGGCGCTCTGTTCATCTTCGTGGCCCACTAAGCGAGATGACGGCAGATACATGTACTGGAACTGGGACAGAGAATCTATCGAAGGTTTAGAGAAGTCTCTGGACTGGCATCAAAAGGAGCTCGAAACTCGCACCAAAGTGATGGGCAAGTTGCATCCCATCACGAAACGAGCACGAGAAGACGTGTTCATAATATTGGACAGGCTCAGTCGGAACGAGGTTTGCGCCCCACTTCATTCTTATGATTTTTTATTTACCATTCTCCTATCTTCTGAAGGAGGCGCAAGCGCTGTATGCCGGTATACCCCCAGATGATGAGTCCGAACTGGAGCTTGTTGACGAGTAGCCTGGTATGAGTATTCCTTCATATCTAAGTTCTTTCTCTTTTGTCTTCTCTGTCAGTTCCTCCTGCACTCTAGCTCTCTCTTAACTTATCTACCAGATGAGATTGTAATACCGTTGCATCTTGTGATTGCGAGTGGCAAGCATCTGGCCAAGATATCGAGGGTGATGTATTTAGTTATTACATTCTTTAAATTCTTGGCAAGATTAATCTTTAAATGCGGAGGTGAAGCGAAGAGGAAGAACGACAGGCCTTGGTACGAGACAGCAAGAGCTTTCATGGAGGAACTACCGGCCGAGGTGGTTGCCCTTGTCCTCGCGCGGGTGGACCGGCTCACTTGGCCCTGCTGTCGGGTCGTTTGCCGACAGTGGAACGCTATCATCATTCATCTGGCTTCGCGGTCTCCAGCCGGACACACGGCCCCGCTGGACTACTGTGCGCGCCTCGCGCGGGAAGGCCGCCTGGCGCAGCTTCAATGGGCACGCGCTAACGGCTGTCCGTGGGATAGCTTCACGACCGCGTACGCCGCTCTCAACGGCCATCTCGACTTACTCAAGTGGGCGCACGCCAAAGGTTGCCCATGGGATCGGAACGTGTGTGCATGGGCCGCCGGCGGTGGCCATCTCGAGGTGCTGCAATGGGCCCGTGCGAACGCTTGTCCTTGGGACATATCGACCCTCAGGTGTGCGGCGCGAAGCGGCCACCTCAGGGTGCTGCAATGGGCGGTTGAGGAGAGCGGAGTGAAGTGGCACTGGGACAGCCAGGTCCACGTAGCGGCTGCCGAGGGAGGCCATCTCGAAGTGATCAAGTGGCTGCGTTCGTACGGCTGTCCCAGAGTATACGATCTCATCCATGCTGCCGACGAAGGCGGACACAAGGCAGTGTCAGACTGGCTCTACAAATCGTTGGAGGAAAGGCGTCCTCCTGATCACGAGGTGCAATAGATTCAGGTATATTATACCTGGGTATTCACCAGAAGGACACTATTAAACTACTCTTCTTCTTGGGTGCTTGTATTGTAGAATCATGAATGGCCAGGTGTTTGCTGTCAGGGTCTTTGTTTTTGGGCAAATTCCAAATCGTTTCATATTTACATATCACGCTCGGCAGATTTGAGTAGCGGAGTTTGCGAAGAAGAAAACGGACCACCGCTGGCGGCTGCTCCTGCCCTCTCCGAGGTCTCGGTCGCCAGTCAGTCGTAGGGAACGGTCGTGCAGACGTCTGCCCCGCTGGACCTGAGGTGCGTACCATCCCCCAATATTATGGGAAAGAATATGGCACTTGTTTTTCAACGTCCTTTCCGGGCACTTTATAAATGACCTTTTTAAAAATCAAGCACCTCCCAATCTGATCTCCCTTTAATGTTCTCTGCAAGATTTGAGAGAGCCATTAATTAATCAAAAGGAATATTTTGCAAAAGTTGAGCTCCACTGCCGTGCCAACGGTCTCCTTATCCTGACGACACCTTTCTACACTTTTGGCCTTTGTTGTGGTGCCCGCAGGAGGAAGAAGAAGAGAGGAGGAGGAGGAGACAGTAGCATCGGCAACAAAGGATGGCCACCGTCGTCGCCAGTTCCCCGTCCGCGTCTGCCGCTGTCGGCAGCGATGACAACACGCCACTGCCGGAGCCGCCGGAAGAGGAGAGGTATCAGGTGGAATCCAACGCCAGCTCGTCGGAGGGTGAAGAGTACGATGAGGAGGGCGATCAGCAGCGGGAGGGAGAAGAAGAAGAAGACGAAGAAGACGAAGATGAAGAAGGAAGTGGTGCAGAGGACGCCAGCAGTGGCAGCAGCGCTGCCGGCAGTCCGTCGTCGCTCGCGGCAAGCCTCTTTGTGCCATCGGCCTCCCCCGCGTCGTTCGGCGCATCGGCGCCTGTCGTCGCTACGCTGGCGGCGACGTTGGGGATGGGGATCGACACCGCTGGATCTGCTGGGTTGTCGCCTTCATCATCATCTGCCGGCGCCGCGCTGGCATCACTAGCATCCGCATTGGTAGACCATCGATCAGGCATGGACTCCGCTGCGATGATGTCGTCCTCACCAACAACGACATCGTCATCGGGCAAGAAAAAGAAGAAGGCCAATGTGCTGTACAAGGATCACTGCGACAACTGCCTCACCGATCAGACGGCCCAGTGGCGTAAGGGCCGGCGCGGCGAGACCTTCTGTCAGGACTGCGGGCGCTCCGAACGGAGACATGACTACGCCCGTCTCAAGCAGTACGTCTTTCAATTACCCGCTCTATGCCAACCTCCGCTGGTGGAGATTAAGAGATATCTTACATGAACTACAGACAAAGAGAGAAGGCGATCGAAAAGGCGCTGGTGGATGTCCTGCAGCACAGTGTGTATGTGCCACGGTGGGATTCCACGACTGCCGTGGGGAGTGGGACTAACGACAGCGAGAAAGTTAACGCTGAGACAGAGGAGAGGACAAGAGACACGGACGGCGACACAAAACGGGAGATAAGCGACGACAACGGAGATGAGGGATACGCCAACGGTGCGCCAGAAATCGATGAAGACGATCCCATCCATCAAGATACGGAGGAAGGTGCATCGATGACGGAAGCCGAAAGCAAGCGACCGCAAGACGAACACGAGTCGCCACAGCAGCTCGGCAAGCGGAAAGCAGAGGAAGGTGAGGATAAGGGAAGTTACAGAAATATTGATGATGAAACGGGAATAGCATCCGGAAGTGAAAAGGAGACCGAACTATCGACGAAACGACGCCGATTATCCGACCCACCAGCCATGTCGGGGCAGGGGACAGATGAGACACAACAGCATTAGGCAACATCACAGGTGTGCCTGATGAGGGATATATACATAACAGGGAAACAGCCATGTGCCGTTGCGCTACAAGCTGAAGACACGAGTGTGGCCAAGAGGAAGGATTGCACGTTAGGCTGGGCTACAACACAACCAGATCTACCCATCAAGATAAACCAAAGTGGTTTTGTACGTCTGCTGGGCGCTCCTATGTGAAGTTAACCAGATATATTAAAAGATTTAGAGTTAGGTGAAAGAAATATGTGGTAATGGTACAAAAATACTTGACCACATGTGCTACCCGTGGAGAAGAAAACCTTCCAATTGGTCTGTAACGAACCACTAGGGAGGTGAGCCTAAAACTCCAGCACTTTTTCCTAGCGGCTTTATCAAAGAACGAAAAGCGGCCCGCACGTCAGTTCCGTTTTCGTTCTTTCTCCCCCGCATCTCTACACAAACGTTCAACAAAGATGAAGGTCCTCGCCCTCCTCACCGTCGCGGTCCTCTGCCTCTCTTTCGCCGGCTCGTTCGCCTCGGCCCAGTCGGACTGCCCTATGTGCCAGTTCGCCGTCCAGTACATTGAGGGCTACCTCCAGCAGAACTACACCCAGGCCCAGATCATCAAGCAGCTCGAGGTTGTGTGCGCCCTGGCTCCTCCCAGCATCGCCGCCGACTGCGACCGATTCGTCGAGCAGTATGTGCCCGTCATCATCGCCTACATCATCAAGTACGAGGATCCCTCGACCGCCTGCACCCAGCTCGGTATCTGCCCCTCCTCCAAGGCTGCCAAGGCCGCCGTGTCCGTCGTGGCTGATCTTGAGCAGTTCCCCGTCGTCGTTGAGGATGGTACGCATTCCATCTCTGCTTCCTCATAGCCCTGAAGATTGGGGGGATGATTGGGTCAAATTTGACGTACTACTCAAGTTGAGATGTTAACAATTTGATGTTGGTGGATGTACAGGCCCCATGGATTGCCAGGTGTGCCAGATGCTGATTGGCTTCATCGATTCCTACGTGACTGCCAACAAGACCATCACCCAGATCGAGTCCTACGTGAACAAGCTGTGCCTGCTTACCCCGTTCGCCCAGTCCTGCATCCAGTTTGTGGACACCTACGTGCCCGTCATCGTGCAGTACCTCGTGAACGGCGAGGATCCCCAGACCGTGTGCCAGCAGATTGGTGTCTGCACCAGCAAGCGCCTCCTCAAGATCAACTAAGCTGATGATTTGTCCTCTACTCGCTACACAACGTATAGATGAAAAAGATGAGGATGGATTTCCTTTCTCCCAAGTCATCTTCTGTCTCCACACCAACACACCTGTTTGATATATAGATTTGCAATTAGGTTTGTGCATTCCTTAATTTGTCTCTCATACCCGATACTTGCCCGAAAATCTCATTCCTATTTTTAAATTGATTTTATGCAATTTGGCTTCGAATTTACGAGTTTGTTTTTGTATTTTAAATTAAAAAACAAATATTTCATATAGTTTGTTAATAGTGGGGAAAGGTCCGTGGTTTGTGTCAAGAATTAACAAAGAGGAAGAAAAGAGTAAAAGAGACGAAGAAGGATGAACTGGTACAGGGCGACGGCTGCGGTGTGTAAGCAATGCGGGACGCTCAACTTCCTCGGCTGTCGCGAGCACAAGGTGTTACTAACGGCCGAGTACGCCAAAGATGAGGTACTTCCTCCGACTTTGACTGCCTTGCTTTCTCTTCTTCTTCGTTGTTCTTCGCTTTCGCTCTTTCCTTCCCCTCCCCAACCACCATGTTACCGAATCGCTCAAACCTTCTTTGACTTCTTTAGGTTCATACCTCCTGTGGACGCAAGAAGTGTACGACCAACTCCTACGCTTCCAAGTTCCCTTGTGCGCTGTGCCAGGGCGTTGTTTACGATGTGTACAGGTTGGTCAACCAACGTTTCGCGTGGCTATCCTTCTTTCTTGACACTTACTCGTGCGCACATTGATAGAGTGATGGTTTCAAGGAAGGAGATCAACGATACGATCAGCGGTTTCCATCAGCGAGCTGGCGGGAAGGCAGTTGCGGGGGTACGGACTCGAGGCTTCAATGGATGGAAGAAGCATTCCGCTCATGATGAAGTCTTCTTCACCCCCAGATGCGTATAGATTCAACAGCGATAGCATGCATGCAGTGTGCTGCCATGACGTTCCCGGTCCTCCGTAAGCAGCTCTGTGTGCTCGATCAATCTGGCGAGCTCCTAGACGCTGATGGCAAAATTGTAATCTTGAATGATTGGTCGGCAAGGCTGCCGCACTGCTGGCGCAAGTGCCCAGGCCAAACAGTGGGCCCCTTCGCTCGCATTGAAACACGCGTTGACTTAAGAGAGCTCAATTTCCTGAGGGGAATGATCGAGTACACGTCCCTATCCTGATCATTGCCCTTGAGCCTGATGATGATGACTAAATCAAACGTTCCCATAACCACAGGGGAAATGGTTCCACTGACAAGAGGTGGAAGGAGTTCTTCTTTGAGGGAAGACAACCAAGGGAGACCAGAGTCTTTATCCCCATTTCTTCCCCTGCCCAACCATTCAAAGGTGGACCCGTCTACAGTCCTGAGGCCTCCACGTCTCGCTTTTATCCGATTCCTTTGGGTACATCCTCCCAGTTTGCTCAGAAAGGATGGCGACGTTCGCTCACTCAACACTTAACACATAGGGATATGTTCCTGTTGCGATTATGTAACTTTCGGTCACTGCGTAAGACACAACACGTTCTTAACCAAAGCTAAAGTTCAAGAAGATCCTCTTGGCGTGACCTACGGTAACCCACAATCTCTCCTCTCATCGTTATCCGCAATGTCTGATACATGAGTCTTTTATAGCTTGTCCGGCTGCCTCAGATTGTCAATCTGGCGGAAATGCCAGAGCCAAGTGTAAAGCAAATAAACCAGGACTTGTCAAATGGATTCCTGTGATGCTCAGTATGACGGAGGTATCTTATCTCAAGCTGGCCTGGCACGGCAGTGGCCTGCATTTTCATAATAGCCTTACCTTCAGAACCAAGTAAGTTTGCCCGCAGTGTGTTGCTGGTGCTTTATGTAGCTCACTACTTTTTCATTAGAATCTTTATTTGTGACCACTGCAAGAGCATCAGCTTCGCTGGCGTCGAAAACAAGCTGTGCGAGCTCAGAGACGGCATCCTATATGCCGATCGAAGTGAAATCAATCCGCGCAATTTCAAGTACTCGCACACACATGTTGTTGGTGAGGTTTCCACACTCTTGGTTGCATGGCGTCCGAGACTGACTTTACATTCATTCAGACTGCCCGGAACTGGGAGGACATGGCGGTCTGTCATCGCGGAGCTTAGTACTTACAGGAGATGAAGTTGAGTTCCTTCAGCGATGCATTGGAGCTACTCCCACGGGCTCCTGGAGCGAAGAGGTATTCAGAGTGAACGATATGCTTACCAAGGGAGTTCCGTCTTCAAGGTCATACACATCCTCAACCTCCTCAACATCAACGTCGTCTTCGGAGACACGCAGCGCAGGAGGTGCGTCGTGATGCTGTAAGATGGAGTTCAGAGCCTTATACTAAGTAATTCATTGCAGTCCCAGCGGACTCACCGCCTGTAGCAACACGCGTTGTTGTCGGGAATAGCGCCGTCGGCTTCACCATTCCTTTCGTACAGCATCGACCAGAAGGTGGAGCCTACATGGACCTCACGTTCTCAACTGTCCCCTCCACCGCGTCGCCACAACCACAGCCACAGACACCTCCGCCTCTCTATCCAGTCGCTACGGATCTTCCTGCCAGTTCCACAGCACCTCTCTTGGATCCATTCCCTCCCTTTGCTGGAGCGCCAGCCCCGGCGTTTGTCGATCCCATGACAGGCGCGCCGGTTGTGGCCGCGTACCCGCCAACAACGGTCATCCCTCCCGGACTTCACCAACCCCTGCCTCCGCAACCGGTCTACTATCAGCCCACACTGCCGTATGGTGCAGTTCCGCCTCAGTACCAGCAGCCGCCTTACAATCCGTTTGCAGCCGTTCCTCCTTCCTCTGGTGGAGTACCGCTGTATCCACCGACTCAGGAACTGGCAGCACTCTCACTAGCATCGACGCCCTCAGACCAGCAGGCAGCTGGCCCTGCCGCGTTCCCAGTCATTCCTACGCATCGCCCCGGTTCGCATAGAGGAGCGGCGCCACAACCCCAGAACCCGTTCCAATCTCCGCCTCCTCCAGGCGGCAGTGCTCCAGGCAGCACGAGCGGCGGATGGACACCAGCCACCTATTAGGCGTCTGCGCTCCTTCATCACGAACCCAACTGTACGCATTCTTTGATGATGCTCATTATCTTAGGCATGGGATTCCTTCGACAACTCGTGAGTTAACCCCTACCTCTACCATTCTTCATTGTAGTCTCCTTGATCTATTCTTCCGAGTGTGGACAATCGCGATCGATCAGCAATCCAGTCATCATCATCATCTTCATTCTCTCCTTCCTTCTGCGTCGTTATGTGTCGCACACTGTGTTGCTCCGATAGCCCAAATCACTGCTACACCGCAATGACGTCCCCTTAGGCTCACTTTTGAATAAAGCCTGAAAACAAGAAGCAAAGAAGAAGATGAGCGCCACAAACAGTCTCAAGAACAAGTTTGAACAGAAGATTCAGGTGAAAGAGTACTCCCTCAACGTCATCCATGATCATCATGAAGGTGACGTCCACCTTGTCGCTGATCTCGACTACTTACTAGGAAGTCAACGCCGTCCCTGAGAAGCCAAAGAAGCCACAGAAGATGAGGGAGTGGACGCCCACCAACAACGGTGCTGTGGGCGCTCACAACTCGGTAAGATCAAATAATCATTATAATCATAATGTAGATGATTATTTTTAATTCATTTTAAATTTTATTGATTTAAAAATTATGTCATCGATGCAGACCGGCTACCAATCACAAACGAAGAAGCAGAACAAGTATGCAGAGGGCCAGCTGCCACCCAAGAAGAGCCTCGCCGACCTGCCCTGAAAAAGATGTGTAAAACCTGAAGAGCTGTAAAAACAAATTTAAATTCCAAATTGGCAATTTCGTAATTACAAAATTATTTCGATTCGATCGAAATATTTACATTTTATGACGACAAAAAGCCTCCCATTCGGCTGTACAGGAAAACATAATTATAATATAGAAAATAGATTTTAGAACATATCTACACAGAGAACCATGCAGACTCCACCATCATCCAAAAAGAAGAAGGACAAGGAGCCTTCTTCCATTTGTACTGTTTTCCCATTTGTGTCCTGAAAGATTAGTTCACATCTCATCGACTTTTTGGTTTGGTGTTTTGGGGTTGTGTTGCCCACGCAGCGACAGACAACAGTGCACTCCTGAACGAGCTGGGGGAGATTACTGCACCTCCTTCTTCGTCCTCCTCTTCGCTTGTAGTCCTGTCTGCGGAGGGCACAGTCGAACATGTACGCTTTATTTTTTTATCGTTTCCAAACATAGTTATTTATTTATCCAAGTTTAGTCAGCAAGTATACTATTCTTGCATAGGAAAAAGAGATATAAATTCGTTTATGTCAACAAATGCAGTTGAGGAAGAGCTGCAAAGGGGAAGCACTGGTGGAACAGGTACATTCGTTTTCGCTTTCGCTTTCGCTCTTTATGATGAGTGTACTGACTTGTGTTATTCATATGCAGGTAAGACAACCGCAGCCATCAAGTGCTAAGGCTTCTTCCTCCTCGTCGTCTTCCTCATCCTCGTCTTCGAGCAAGTGCGTGTATCATATGAATGGAGAAGTATCAGGTTGTAACTTATTTCTGTTCCAGAGATGACAGGCAGTACCGAGATCTCGTTGAGCAGCTTAAACGTGCACTCGATGACAATAAGGAGCTGTTGCTGCTGCTCAGGCAAACGACACACAAGTACAAACAGTACGTGCTCCAACTCGCTCTTCACTTGCAGTCACTATCAGTGATGTTGACACTCGCTTCTGGTCATCAACAGTTTGAAGGAAAAGTACAAAAAGTGCCAAGAGCGAGAGGGAAAGAGAGTAACCAAAGTGAACAGAATTGAAGTCAGCGAGCTGACGCTCATCGAGCGCATCGGACGAGGTTTATCTCGTTGCTCTATTCCATCAATCCATGCTGACTTTACATGTGATGATGATAGGCGGGTTTGGAGACGTATTTCAGGCAGTTTGGGACAACAACTACGTCGCAGTAAAGATTTGTCAAGGATCAGAGACCGATGCCAGCATTCGCATGAAGACGGAGCTCGAGGTGAATATGATGAGGTGTGGCATGCATTGATCAGGTGAAGCGCACCAACAACTCATACACGGAGGGGCAACAGATATGCAGGGAGTCATCCGCACTGCGTCAAACTCTATGGGACATGCACTACGCCTCAGGATGATCTCTTTATTGTGATGGAGTATGCCAATATGGGAAGTCTCGAGAAGTACATGGAGGTACTTCGAGCATCCTCAGGATCGCGGAGACAGCATTGCTTAACTTAGGATGTTGATTGGTGCAGTCCCTCATGTTTGAAATGCCACTCGAACAGCGACTGCTGATTGCGTCCCAAGCTGCATCCGGGCTCACTTTCATGCACAAGAGAGGCCTTGCTCATCGTGACGTGTCTGGTAGGCGACGTGTTGAGTTTAGGAGTAACATTTTGCTTATCTTCTCGTGTGGCGACTGTACAGCTCGAAATATTCTTCTGGCGACCGATTCTCAGCTTGGTCTTCGGGCAATGGTCTCAGACTTTGGCCTCTCCCGTCACCGAGCGGAGACTACAGCTTCTTCTCATAACATAACGATGAGTGGCGCGAACTGGCGCGTACGAGGCCTTAACATCAGTGCACTGTTTTGTTTGCTAACGCGATTATCTTAACTAGTGGATGGCGCCCGAGGAAGTGACAGTAGACTTCGAGGCACAGAGGCCACTGTACTTTACAGTGTCGGCTCGAGCGGACGTGTGGGCCTTCGGAGTGCTCTTGTGGGAGATCGGCACTGGGCGGCTGCGTGTCCCCTACGCTGAACTCCAGCCTAAGACCATCGAAGAGAAGCTGCAGATCATCAAATCCGGCCACACGTTGCCCTTGGATGGACTGCCTGCGGGCCTGCAGGCTCTCATTACGCGGTGCTGGGCGCATGACCCTGCGGCACGGTATGTCCTACTTGTCCCCAGAGCAGTCAGCACTCATCCTTCATGTGCCTGATGTGGTGCGTGGCAACAGACCATTGATGTCTCATGTTCGCGATGAGCTGCGTAGGATGCTGGCAGACCTGCAGCAGCCGCAGCAACAGCAGCAACAACTGCCTCCACAACAGCAGCCTCAACAACAGCAGCAACAGCCTCCACAACAGCAGCAACAACAGCCTCCACAACAGCAGCAACAACAGCCACAACTGCATCCCATGTTGCAGGTGGTAGATGAGGGGAACGGAGACAACTACGTACGATTCCGCTATGCAGAATAAGCCGTGTGGTTAGGGCCGAAAAGGAAGATGCTCTTCAAGAGGACGAGCGCTTGGGAAGGCGACACGTGAAGGAAGTGTATAACCGTTTTGCAGGCTTTCTTGTTTCAAGTTCATGACGCCCTCACAGCTCGGGGAGTGTAGGGCGAGGAACACGCGGCAGAGGCACCCTCTCCTTTCTGTTTGCTCTGCTTGTACGCTGCCGCCACGAGCTTCATCACTTCGGAGCGCGGAGCTCCTGGGTTCTCTTGCTGGATCTTTGCGTAGTACTCCTGTGAGAGTGTGAGAGGTGATCAGAAGAAAGGAGAGCGGATCGTAGGAAACCAGCAGTCGCACCTTGACAAAGAGGTTGTAGGCATTGGGTGTGTTGTTGGCAGGCGTTCCGTCCTTCCTGAGCTTAGGCAGTAGCCGGAGTTGGCCCATGCATCTGATGATGGAAATGTGTGTGTGATCAGGAGGAGGTTGTCCGAAGATCAAAGGACTGGTGGAGGCGAATGTCTACCTGCCACATCGCTGTGTTTCCACATTTACGGACTTGGAGTGTCGCCCCACTATAGCGCCACAGGATGCGTTGATGCACTGATACTGCGGAGGAAGAGCATGTGAGGCTCAGGACGTCTTCATAAACGCTGTACTGCTGAATGTACCTGGTATTTACATTCAATGTCGTAGCTATGACACGTTTTGATATCAAGATGAGGATACACCATCTCCGCACGACGAGCCCTGCCATAAGGAAGGATTTGTAAGGGTGAGGATGCGGAAGAGCAATAAAACTGATGAGACGCAGGGAGAGCCGAAATGACATACCACTTAAAGAATACGGCGCCGTGTGGAGGGTTGAGAGAGTTGTCCAGGAGCCAGGCGGCTGCATGGCAGAGCTCATGGCAGAGCGTGTTGCGCAGCCTCTTCTCCTCAGTGAGGACCTTCACGGAGAGCTCAATGGCGGCGGTCTGTACGCCAGCTTTCCGCTGATGACAAGAACTCTCATGTTAGCTATCGCCAGATATCTTAACTCATGAAGCTGAAGGACTACCTTGCATATCGTCCTGCCTGCAGTCTTGGTCAACCTCACAACCCTGCATGGAAGACAGTTGAGAGGTGCTGCCTCATCTTCTGGTTCATCAAAGCACACAAGGCGTACCAGGTGATGGGCATGTCCGCAGGGAGCTGGTTATCGAATATACGCGCATTGTACTCCTTGAACAGCCGCGCCGCCAGCTCCTCCTTCTCCCTTTGGAAGTTTCCTGCAACACACAGCAAGTGAGTATAACTTGGATCATCCCCAAGTATTGGTGATAACCAAGTCTTGGTGAATGAAGAAGAAGTACCTGAATCGGCCTTACGAAGAGGAGTTGTGGGAGCTGGAGACGGTGTGGCGATCAAAGCGCCCTTCTTGGTACGCACGAATGGGGAACTTGGCACTGCCCTCGGCGTGGTGGGTGTAGAAGAGGACACTGGAGGAGACACGATCACAACGTCATCATCGCTGTCCTCCTCAGCGCTGCTACTCTCCTCATCATCACAGTAGTTGCTCTCATCGGCCTTGCTATCGCACTCGACAGGTATCGGCACAACCTTGGGTCGCTGCTGCAGCTGTTGTGTCACCTGGAGCTGCTGCGCATTCTTGCGTTTGGCGGCCATCGCCAGCTCCTCCTTCTTGCGCTTGAGCTCCTCCATCTTCTTGAGAAGCTCATCCTTTTTGGCATTCACGGCGCTATTGACCGATGCGGCTGTGTTGTTGTTGCCTTTGGTTTCCTTGGATCCAACGGAGGGCTGCACATTCTCCTTTCCTCGATGACGATCGACCTTTTTCTCCTTCGCTGAAGCCGAAGCCGAACGCTCGGTGTTCTTCGAAGACGGCTTAGCCTCGACTTCAGGCTGGGATTCAGTCTTGTTGTGTGTTCGTCGTTGATACTTGATGACGGGATCACGCTTGTGAAACAGCGGAGACATCGACTCCTTGCTCAATCCTTCCTTCGGCGCCGGCAAGTCGTCCTCGTCTTCTTCCTGCTCCACATTCCGCTCCTGCTTCTTCTTATCACGCTTTGTGTCAACGGCGTCGTTCAGGTTAAGATCGCCGAAGAGGGACGAGAGAAGCTCCTCCGCATTCTTGGGAGGCTTATCACATGTTTTGGGAGCAGGACGGCAGGGTCTGTCATTGCGCTCGTTCTCTACTTCGCTGTCGCCTTCGCTTTCGCTTTCTTGTCGCTTTCGTTCTAAGCGATTCTCGCGTTTCATTCTTTTCGCTCGGGCTCCCCTGGCTCGCAGCTTCTTGCCTCCTATCTCCACGACTGAGTCTTCATCAGAAGAATCCTCGCCACGTCTAGCTGATCGGAGCGGAGTGAGAAGAGCCTGCTTTCGGGCGGCAACCTTTTGTCGGAGTCTGTCGAGTCGCTTCTTACGCTCCTCGACCTCAGGCTTCTTCCGTCGATGCAGGAGAAGTGGGCTTGCTTCCATTGCTTCGTGCTCGCTGGCAGCGTCGTCATTCTCCTCGTCTTCGCTATATTCGTCCCTACAGCATCGTGGCTTCACTTCCCCGTCTTCTTCAGAGAGATCCGAGTCTCCGCTATGGTTATTGACCTCTTCGTCCGGTTCGCCTGACGAAGCTTCCTCTTCTGCCTCCTCATCGAAGAAAGCCTTGACGCCGACCTTAGTGCGCTTCTGTTTCTGTTTAGACTTCTCATCCATCTCTTCATGGTCCGATTCGACCTCGCTGCACTCTTCCTTTTCCTCTTCCTCGGCGTGCTCGTCCTGATCCTCGGCGTGGGCATCTTGATTGCATTCATCATTCTCTTCTGGTTCGGAATCCTCGTCCTGATCGGGATCTTCCTCGTCGTGCTTAGCTTCATCACCACTGCAGGCTTCTTCGAGGATAGGCTCAACCTGCTCTGGTTCCGGCTCCTCCTCCATTCCAACGTTTGGTACCTCCTCTTCTTGTTCATGTGCCTCTTCCTCTACTTCTTCCTCCACCTTCACCTCCGCATCACTACTCTCCTCTTTCTCTTCTTTGTCTGGCTCTTCATCTTGATTGATACGAGCGCTTTCATCCACGTCCTCATCCACGTCATCCGCATCATCTGCGTCCTGTACATCAACAGTGACGGATTGGTCCACCTCTTGCGGCTTCGCGTCGGAAACATCCTCTTCATCCTCTGTTTCTGTTCCGATGTCCTCTTCGTGTGCGCTCTTCTCAGCGCACGTTTCACACTCTTCGGTTACCTCTTCCTCCTCATCACTGACTTCCTCGTGCGCGTTGGCTGCGATCAGGGGCTCGCTACACTGCTCCTTCTCTTCGGCGGGGTGCGTAGTCGGGGCTCCATCAAGTAGGTTGAGCGCTTCCAGTCGGGCTATCACAACGGATGCCAGGTCTTCCTCGCCACCGTCATTCTCACTCTCCGCGCTGTCCACTTGATCTTCCTCTTCCTCGTCCTCTTCGTCTAGCTCGTCATTCTCCTCGACAGATACCTCTTCGTCATCTTCATCGAATTGAACAGAGCTGGGATCCACTCCCACCTCGTCCTCTTCGTCATCGCCATCTCTTTCTTCACAATCCTCAATTGTTTCTATGACGCCTTCATCAGCGCCAATCCGAGCCGTATCTTCCTCTTCATTGTCATCAGCTTCTACATCCTCATCACCTACATCTGTTCTTTCATTCTTCTCTTCGTCATCATCAAGCTCGATCGTTTCCTTGTTCCGCCGATGTGAAGCCACAGAAGGCTCTTCCTCCGCTTCTTCTTCTTCTTCTTGAGGCTCAGACTCATCCTCATCGCTGGATACTCGCCGGCCACGAGGCATCTCCCTGATACGCTTGGTCTTACCAACCACGCCCTCCTTCTTGCGCTTGACAACTTCTTCGTCTTCGCTGGATTCCTCACTCTCTTCGTTCTCCTCTTCATCCTCCGAACTATCCTCTTCACGCTGTCTACGACGATGGGATGGCTGCTCACGCTTGCCCGCGCGTTTGGCTTCACTTCCGTTGGCCTTCTTATTGGTGCGGATGGTCTCCTCTTCCTCTTCGTCATCATCCTCTTCGTCATTCTCTGCTTCTGGGCGCACCTTCGGCCGAACGGACGATACATAAGGCGTGGCGGGAGTGAGAAGGACCGCGCCCGGCCGACGCAAGGTTCGCTTGGACGGAACGTGAACAGTGAGAAGCTGCAACTGCTGCTTGTACTGCAGCTTTGCTTCGTCCTGTTCCGCCAGCCTTTCACGGTCCCGCTTGTCTTCCCTTGGCGTCTTCGTCTTGTTGGTCCCCTTCTGATGATGAGGAGAATTTCATCACCATCACCATCACCATCACCATCACCATCACCATCACCATCACCATCACCATCACCATC
>CDEZ01021720.1:0-13629 GCA_000826365.1 Acanthamoeba royreba | reverse complement strand
CCATCACCATCACCATCACCATCACCATCACCATCACCATCACCATCACCATCACCATCACCAGTGGAACGGCATGCAACAAGCAAGCAAGAAGAAACCGGTGAGTGTGAATGTACGCTACGACCAAAGCGAGTGGTACGTACCAGTCCAGTGAGGTGTGGAGAGATGGGCGTCTTGCCTCGTTGCTCCCGCAGTCGTGCAAGTGCCTGCATTTTTTTTGGAACCGTGTAGCGCAAGACTCCTCTTTCTGTCTTGTCGTACCCTAGATGAAATCAACAGTAAAAAAAATAACACAGATTAATTCTGAATGGATTTTTTACAAAGTTCACATCTCAGATGAGAAAGAGGAGGAAGAACCTTGACTTGATCTATGCACGATGAACAGGAGCGTAGTATTGATCAACAAAAGATTATGCCTCTTCTCAAGTTGGAGTTGAGAACTTGTAGCGCAAGATTTTGGCGGGAACAGGGCTAACGGATCTTTGTTGAGGAAAACAAAAGAAAATATTTTCCCTTATTCCCACTTCTTGGTTTCTTCTCCGTTGTCTCCGGCAAGACATTCATTCCATTCAATTCCGATTCTTTTTAGAATGGTTCGCCCGCTTACCTTTTTGTAAATACAGTCTTCCTTCGAATCTACGATTATTTAATCATTTAATCATTTATTTCACTAAATAAATTGCCAATAAGAAATTATTGATGAGAAATAATCGGCAATAATAATAATCATCACTAAGGTATTGTGAATACTAACTATTTTATATGAAATGATCAGTCGCGCAAGAACAACTTGGCCAGACGCAAGAAGATGCACGAGGCGCAGCTGAAGCGCGAGGCAGAGGAGGAACAGAAGAAGAAGGTCCGACAGGAGCGCCGCGAGCAGCGAAAGCTTCTTGCCAAGCGCAAGCACGAGGTACGGTCACTTGTGCTCCGGAGCCATAATTGGTCACTTATTCTTCTGTCCATGATCGGTGCGCAGGAAATGGATGAAGAGGCAAAGGAGGCACAGGAACCTATGCAAGTGGTCGCTGAGCATCCTGAGGCGCCGTCCAGCAAGAGGCGAAAAGTCGCTAACCGCAAGAATGCCAAGGCTGAGGAGAAGGGGAAGGAAAAGGAGGCTGATGAGGTAAACTCAGGCTTGTGGGAAGAATCTCATGTTTTGATAGTTACTTACACGTGATTATCATCAATAACAGCAGGGTATGGAGTTGGAAAAGCCTGCGCCATCATCATCGTCATCATCAAAAGCAACAACCACGAACTCGACCAACAAGCTGCCAACAGCTCCTGCCAGCGAGATCGCTCAGCGAAAGGTAAAGCGGGGCAAGCGCAAGTCTGCCCGTGGCCAGAACAACCCCGCTCCCACTTCCTCGTCCTCTTCTATGAGTATTGAGAATGCAGCATAAACATGTTTTTGCATCAGAAATCGTCAGGAGCGTCGCATGTTGTCCTCCGGGTTGCACAAAGCAAAGCGGATAAACTGCAAAGGGAGCAAAAAGATGGCGCCAATGGGAATCGAACCCATGATCTCTCCCTTACTAGGGGAGCGCGGTGCCGACTGCGCCATGGCGCCTCTGATTCCGATCGCGAGGAAGCTTCCCGGCAAACCGAACCCTCGCTACCCTTGTCTTTCTTCTCTCTGATGGATGAGTTTATTATGTAAATACAGGTCATTGAATATAAGATACTGTTATTAATCCTTCATTCACATGTTAGTAGAATTCAGCCATCATGTATCCCTGACAAAAGCAAAAGGAAACAATGTTTGCCAAAAGGTAGAATCGAAGAAAATAAGAGGCGCCATGGCGCAGTCGGCACCGCGCTCCCCTAGTAAGGGAGAGATCATGGGTTCGATTCCCATTGGCGCCATTCTTTTTAGTATTTTGCCGACGTGGCTCATCTATCTGTTTGGCCTTCCATAATCTCTTTCTGATTTTGTACAAAATCAGCTGGAGAAGAGATAGAGAGAGTCGGGGAACACACAAAACAAAATGCATTCGTGGCTGATTCGAGCGAACGCCATCTTCTGCTATGCGCTAGTGGTCGCGGCAGTGCTGGTGGGCTGCAACATCGCCTCCACCTACTGGCTGCCCACCTCACCCGAGGTCCACTTTGCCGTAACGTCCCTTCAGATCTTCCAGCGCCACCCGACGTCCCAGAACGACATGCTCGCCATCACCTTCAACCTCCGTGCCAATCTCACCTCCCTCTTCACGTGGAACACGAAGCAGCTCTTCGTCTTCGTCTCCGCCCAGTACGCCACTGATCGCAATCCCGTGAATCAACTCGTCCTCTGGGATGACATCATCAAGGGACCCGAGGAGGCCGTCCTTGATTACAAGGACACCCGCGTCGAGTACCTCCTTGTCGACCAGGGCCACGCCCTCAGGTACATCACTTTTAAAATATTTTTCTATTATTTATAATTATTATTTCCTTATTAAGCACTCATTTATAATTTTTCGTTTTGTGTAAAATAATTATTTATTCTTGAGAGGTTAGGCCCAACTTATTTTACCAAATTTGGAGTATTTGATTTTTATTATTATCTTTGTTATCTTTTTGTGTTATTGATTTTAATAATTATTTCTTGTAAAAATAATTACATGTTATTTAAATAAAATAATTTTATTTTCTCACGTTTTGAAAGTGTACACTAACGGTGGTGATGATGGCGCAGGGGTTCCAACGTGACGTTCTTCTTCAGTTGGGACCTGACGCCGATCTCGGGCCTTCTCCGGACGACCTCTATGGGCGAGCACAGCATCAAGCTGCCCTCCGACTATCTCGTCAAGCCGCACCTCATCGGTCAGTCAGAGTCGGCCTGATGGACGGAACGACGCAACGGGAGTGCACACGCGACGCCACAGGCTCTGACCATTCCTGAGGAGAATGGTGATGGTCGCCACCAGCACGTTGAGTACCATCGCACCCAGCCCTCTCTTTGTGCTGCTCACTCAGCTCATTCATTGCCGAGTATTGCTGCCTAAACTGGCACTGCACCACAGCTTGAGCCAATACAAAACGAAAGAGGATGGTTACGTCTTTTCATTTAGAGTGTGACGTGTGGCCCGACCTTGACAGCCGCCTGTCCTCATGGAAGACGCAAGAGGAGTGAAGCTTCAGGAAGTTCGCTTCAAGACTGTTTCGCCCCGAGTGGCGAAAAGGCCATCCCAGGAGTGGATTGAATCTCCGATGCAGCCGTACCCTCCTCGACTCACTCTTGGTTCTGACAGGCCTTCACATCACCTGCAGTCCTAACTACGCAGAGCTCCTTCCTTATGCGCTCAGAAGAGAGGGGAATGGGCAAGATCTGGTTCTAAGGCACGCTGATCACCACCAGCAAAGCTGGTCTTGTTTAGATAGCGTGTGTGATGCTTTGTTTGAGCGCTCCGACTTCGTTGGAGCTGCGAACTAATCGTACAAACAAGCACGCGCACCCTCAGACTTGAGTCCTCTCTTTCCACGGCGAACGCAAGGCGAGAGATCAAAGCGGGGAATGCGAGCGCTTGGCAATAAGGGCGGAGACAACGGCGTCCAACTTCTGTTGCTTGATGCCGCATGATATCTCCTTAAGCAGCTGCACATTGATGCAAGGAGTGGTGAGTGAGGGTGAACAAGGAAGGTGGGAAGAGCTGGCGGTGTTTACCTCATCGCTGATTGTTAGTGTGAATGCTGTAGCCATCGGTGTTTGGATGCCACTCGAACTACTTGTCTCTACTCGTTGCACTGCATGACCCTACGTGATGTGATAGGAGGTTAGCATGCTTCTTCGTAAATGAAATGAAGGCGAAGATGCGGGGACAGTACGATGCATTGCGATCGAATGGTTGACAGCATTCGGCAGATCTCAACTCCAATGGCGATAAAGAGCGAAGCGGAGACTCGTCGAGAAGAGACAATCTCTGAGAGAAACGTCGCTAGGTTCTGTAGCCACGAGTGTTTAAAGGCAGCGAAGAGATGTGCTGTCTCTTGCAGCACAACCGATGGGAACAACTCCAGACCCCAAAGCTGTGACAAGCTCGTAGCCATGGTGATCAGTCGTCGTCCTGCCCACCAAACTTCAATTAGCATCAAAACCATCATGACTTGAATTCAAGGTAACGCTGTACCTATGTATGATGGTCGTAATCGTACGGCATTCGCAGCTCCACCCATAATTATGTCCTTTGCCTGCTTTAGCCGCGCGTCTTCGGTAACTCGCTGTGCGTTGACGAAATACTGCACAGTACCAAAATATGAGTACATAGGTTATGCCTCGTGAATGGTCTATCGTACATGGCGCGCCACTGAAGGCAGATAGTCGACGGTTGTCGAAACCAGCTCGGGCAGACCAAGCGTTGGACCCAACTATAGGTGCAAGCAATCGAAGAAGTTAGATGCTGTGATAAGTCTCAAGGTAATCAAAAAGAACGTACAATTGTTCGCGCATTGCACGCTTCGTTGTCGCATATGACTTCCTTGGTCTTGGCACGGAAGCGAATGTCCTCGCTCTTACATCTGTAGCCAACAAACTATGAGTTGGGTGGAATGCGTGAGGTAATTGAGGAAGTACGTACTGTGGGCAATAATCTACAGAGTAATTCTTCCTGTCTGAAACTGTACACCCATTGAGATGAAGGTGAGATGTCTAGAGTCGCACCAGCTAAGGCGAAGAATGCGCACATACCCACTTCAAACACGGCTTTACAGTTAGGGAGGTTTAGGGATTGGATTTGCTGGCGAATTATTCGTGCCTGTTCTTGTGTTGCTGTCGGGCACCATGTAAGTTAGATGAGATCGACTGAGGAACGCGCAGAAAATACGTACCAGTGTCGGCTTTGTTAAGGATGATGAAGATGGGTAAATCGGCAAAGAGAGTGTCGCAGAGGTTGGCCTCGAAGGATTGGAAGCGAGCGTGAGCCAGGTCCACCACGTACCAGGCCACGTGAATGTGCTCGCGCACGTCACTGCTCTTATTGCACGTCGCGATAAACTGTTTGACGTCATTAATGAATTGATCTGTTGTATATGAGGGTACCAACAGAAACACGAAGCAACGTTTAGTGAAAACCACAGAGTTCGGGTATCAATCCTGTTCACGCACCCGAACTGCCATGTTCCAGACCGACTGTGTCATAAATAACCACTTGCCCTGAGTCATATCGCTGCAGGTGCTGTGTGACCTGAATGTCGTAGCAAACGGATCAGTGAGAGTTCCCTCAGACGAGCTGATATGTAGTGTGCAGTGTTGTGTGTGTGCGTACCGGTTGGCCCGATCCTGTATCCGCGAACTTGGCACCAAATACGGCGTTGATGAGGGAGGACTTGCCCGCACCCGTCTGCGATCACCGCAAACACAACGCCGTTAGCAACAATCAAGTCTTGATCGCACGAATAGGAGGCAAAAAGGCGCACCTTGCCTACCAACAGAACTGCACGCACACATCAAGGGAGTGGACATGGAAGAGAAACAGAGAAGAGCAGTTAGTTTGTCGTCCCAACAATACATCTGTTTTCAATCATATTCTTTATTTTTCCTTATATTGAAAATCGCATAAAATCGAGAAACGACAGAAATATCCTTATTTGGATTAAATCAATTAAATTTAAAATGACAAAATATCAAAAGATAAAAAGAAACGAACGAAAATGAAAAGAAAAGAGAAATAAAATAAAATAAAATAGAAAAGTCGTGGTAGAAGTACTGTTGGGTTTGCGTAGGTTCTGGGAGAGTTCTTGGAAGGCGGAGGTCAGCTGTTCTACGATGGCCGACACCTCACCGATGGCATAGGGTTCGTCCGAGATCAGATCCTCCACGAAATCGTCAGTTGCCTCTCGTTCCATTCTTAATCGCATCCTAGGTCGACTCGATAGGTCGATCGGTGATGGTGAGTGGTCGAGACTCGATGAGATGGAGATGAAGATGGAGATGAAGAATAGATCTGACCGCCGGGTCCCGGAGAGAACAGTGGTGTGATGATCGATCACAGCTGCAAGCAAGTCCGATGGTGTACGTGACGGGAAGTGAGGACACAACAGAAGAGGAGAGGAGGAAGAAGGAGACGAGGAAACTCGCTTCCTTCTTCTTCCTACGACGACCACACACGCAAGCGCAGGTGGTCGACACGCGTGCAAGTACGGCGGAAAAGGTACAAACGCCGGACGGAGGTCGGGTGAGTCTCCCGCGACCGAGGACGGGAAGTCGGGTTAGGTAGGCAGGAAAAGGTGTTCGATGGATCAAGGGACACCCCAGCAAAACCGGGAAATTGTCCTGTTTGATAAAAGGAAATCCGCGAATCGGGTGAGCTTTCCGTGGACTTTCCTTTGAAGTGAGAAAAATGATGTTTTTGATCTGTAGTGACACTTGCACGCAGTACGATGTGTAGGAACACATAATGAGGAATGGCATAGTACTTTTCTAACGATTGGGCCAAGTCCCCGTTGATGCAGCGTGGTGCGGCGAGGCTGGGTGGTGACTTGGTGATGGAAGTGAAAGAGGCCAGTGAGATGGTGGTGACTCAACCTTGCAAGACAGGGCAAGTGTAGTGCACTGGAAGAAGAGAGGGCAGAGTGCTGGCGGAAGTGCAACTTGCACCCGGATGGCAAGAGAAGAGTAGAAGGGAAGAGAGCAGAGAGTAAAGAGCGAGTGGCGTTGGCCTCTGGCGTGTGTGACGCGAGTGTCTGGTTACGGTAGAGGTCAAGCAGCAAAATGAACAAGGGGCAAAGGAGAACACTCTTATGCTGTTGACTTTCCTCGTGGCCGGGGACACAATCGGGAGCGCAACACTCGAGAGCAGAAAACGGGAAAGAAGAGGACGCGACCAAATGGGACGTCGACTCGCGCAAGAGGATTCTCTCGACCACAAAGAACGAAACGCAACAGCGTTTTTCCGGTTTCACTACTGACGGTTCATGAAGTAAAGGAATTTCAAATATATTATAGAATGCTTCGAATTCTTCTATGGAGGAAAACCTCGTCGAACGTTTCTCCGTTCGAGAAGTGGCCGCTTCTTCGTGACTTGCTAGCTGCCCTCGATCCTCGGCGCCGCCTCTCATCTATTCCGCTGTTCCCATCACATCACTCTTTCTTCATCTCCCCGATTTTCTGTCCGTACACATACACATCTCAACCATGAATGCCGACCAGGTGAAGAAGCAGATTGAGAACATGCAGGCCTTCATTCTGAAGGAGGCCCGCGAGAAGCGAGAGGAGATCCTCGACAAGGCCGCCGAGGAGTTCACCCAAGAGAAGGCTCGCATCGTCCAGGTCGAGAAGATTAAGCTCAAGAAGGAGTACGAGCGGAAGGAGAAGAAGCTCGAGACCGACAAGAAGATGTACGCCCCCTAACCCGTCACAATTCACCCCCCCGACATTTATGTTCGTCGTACAATTCGTGCGCTTGAAATTACCGTTGTCATGAATGACGGGCGAGGGCGCAGTGTTACGTCCGCCCCCGATGTATTTATGATGTCCACTTTATCAATGGTAAATTAATTTTGTCCGTCGAACAAATGCAGTGCCTACTCCAATCAGCTCAACCAGTCGCGATTGAAGGTGCTCAAGGCCCGCGAGGACATTGTCGTTCACCTTAAGGAGCGCGCTCAAGACCGTCTCGCCAACCTCGGCACTCCCGGTCCGGAGTACGAGGCTCTTCTCCAGCAGCTCATCCTCCAGGTACCCCCCCCCGCAATAATTTGAATTCAATTGAATTACACCACTTTTTGGCGCTTTTGATGGGTTGGTGGACGAGGGGCAAGTTCCGTAACTGTTGCCGCTGACTTCAATTGATTTCTGTTCATCAACTTTTGCAGGCTCTCGTCAAGCTCAGCGAGACCAAGGTGAGCCTCAGGTGCAGGAAGGAGGACGAGGGCTCCGTCAAGCAGGTGCTCGGTGCCGCCGTTGATGCCTACAAGAAGAATTCCGGCAAGGACGCCAGCGTCTCGATCGACACTGTCCACTACCTGCCCAGCGGCCCTGGCAAGGTGACCTCCGGCCCGTCCTGGTACGCCTCTCGCCGTCTCTACACCGCATGTGTGCCGGAAAATGGCTGATCATCGGTGGTGTTTGAGTCCTTCATCACTGACGCACATTTTCCCTATCCATTACAGCTGCGGTGGTGTCGTGCTGAGCGCCCACGAGGGCAGGATCATGTGTGACAACACCCTCGATCAGCGCCTGGCCCTCGCCTTCGACGCCAACATCCCCAAGATCCGTCAGCTCATCTTCGCCAGCACGTTCTAAGCTCGTCTTGCGCCCGTGTGCGGTGGTTTTGGTGGAAGGTGTAATGAGTTGTGTGATTTTTGGTGGTGAAGGTCTTTTGCTCTCTTCTCCTTCTGTTGTGTTTCCCCTCCCCCAAGGGTTCTCCAACACAACACGGACTTAAAAAACATTCATCTAGCATTTGTGCCATATTTATTTATTTATGTTTTTATATAGTCTATGGCAGTTATCTCAAAATTATTATTTTTCTTCCATAGCTCAAATTTTACGGAATCGATACCCTAAATATTCTGGAAATGCTATTTCACAGAAACACATGACTTTTTTGACTTTGACTTCGTTCCCTTTGCCCTTTCTCCCTCTCACAGAAGAGAAGGAAGAGTCTACTCCTACTAGTGTAAAATATTTATTCAACAGAAAAAAATGGAGGACGAAGACCTCACGTTCGCGATGTCCATGAAGAAAGTTGGTTCCGGCCGAAAAACTCAGGCTGAGGTATCCTCACTTATCAATATTTTTATATTTATTACTTTACATTTCTGATGAATGGAATATAAATGAATATATAAATCAATTAATAAATGATTTAGAAATAATTTTCATGGCGGTTGTCAAGCAGGTGCTCGACGAGAATGGTATGTCAGTGCCGGAAGAGATTGACCGACTGGACTCTTTGTACCCTGGGCGCTTCACCCGAACTGATCACGGCTTTAAACTCCTATTCATCAGCCCTGACACTGGTGCGCACCAGACAAACCTCATGAGCCTCATTCCTGATGATTGATGATCCTGATGATTGTTGATCGTGAATGAATGTATCCAAACCCTTCTTGCAGTCAAGGTTGAAGTGGAGGTAGAACTGGAGGACATGATGTACCCGCCTTATTTCACGGTGCGGAACTACAGCCAACCAGACATCATCAGGGATGGTGACTGCCGAGAGCTGCGTTCCCTGCTGGAGGAATCGGTATACATGTGCCGCAGCTGGATGATGATTGTTTGACAATCGGAGCTAATCACTATGCATGCGCAGGCCGAAGATTGGGCGGTAGAAGAGGAACCGATGCTTGAGCGTCTAATGGACGCAGCACGCGACTGGTAAGTGTGTGCGCTCGTGAATAATTGTCGTTCTCTCCATCATGGAGTTCATCCTGATCGCGATTCTTTTCGTTCCTTAGGCTATACTGGAAAACAGAGGAGCCTGCCTTTGCTTCCCCTGAGACTCGGGAGGCTCCTCCCGCTTCAGCGCCACCTGCAGCTTCTAAGCCTAAACCCGTGGCTTCCCAGCCCAAGGTACATTACATCACCGCCCTTACATTCAGCGTCACTACAGTCCAACACTTCCCTCCTTACGACAGGGAGCAGGAACATCAACCAAGTTCTCCACCAAGAAGGCTCAGCAAGCGAACGCGACGAAGCCGAAGCCGAAGCCAGTGCCGAAGCCAACGCCAAGGGTGACACTGCCACCACAACCACAACCAGTGCCGTACGTTGTCAGAGTGTTGGCCTCGGATCAATTCTGGGCTATATTGGCCAGAAGTTAAGTTTTTGTTCCGTATGCAGAGTTCCTGTGTACCAAGCTCCTTTCATTTGGCGCCCTCCGCCTGCATCTACACCTGCTCCTCCGGACATGTTCGGTGTCAAGAGGCGATTCGAGGAACTCTATGGACGTCCTTTGTCGGACGACTTCATCAGCACATGGAATCTGCCTCCAAACACGCCAGGAGGTATTCTTGCTGTTGCTCTTGCATTGCGGTATGATCAAAAGAAGAGCGTCGGTGCTGAACTTCTCACGCTATTAGTCCCCGCTGGTCATGGCCTTATTACTCGCCCAACTGAGGAGGAATGCGACGAAGACACTTTGATCAAGATTGAGGAGGCGTTCGTCAACGAGACAAGCATTCTTAACATTACGCACAAGGGTATCTCTCGACTTCCGGTACAGCTCATGGGTACGTAGATTCATGGCCAAGCTGGATTTCAGTGCAAGTTAGTCATCTCACTTGTTTACAGGAATGCTGACCTCTCTGACTGAACTCAACCTTCACAACAATAAGCTGACCTCGCTTCCACCGACGTTGGCCTCACTTTCCAGCCTAACAAAGGTTCCCCTTTACTGCATATGATCCATTTTGCTTCGTTGATGATGAGTAAGCTCACTGGATTCGTTCGACCAGCTTTATGCGTCGTTCAATCAACTGATTGAATTCCCAGCCGAGCTGACCAGCCTGCCTCAGCTTCGCAACCTTGACCTTTCGCACAATAAGTGCGTTGCAGCTGTTCCTGTCTCGGCGTGAACTGAACCAATCTTGTTCCTTCTACTGTAGGCTGATCACGATGCCACCTCAAGTAGATCAGATGTCTACGCTTCAAATCCTTGAGTTGAATCACAATCAGATCCGTGGCCTTCCGCCTCAGGTGCCACTGGCTCCTCAATGCCTCTTCGCTTGATCTTCTTCTTAACATGATGAGGTCCATTGACGCTGAGCAGATGGGAGACATGGCCAACCTGCGAAGGTTGTATCTTAACAACAACAAGCTTCTCTATGTGCCTCATGAGCTGGGTTTCCTGTCCAAGCTCGCCGTTTTGCGATTGGTACACTCCCATCGACTTCATCGCCTTGAATTGATTATCTCATTCGAGCGCTGCAGAATCACAACCCAGTCAAGAACCTGCCTGTGGATATATACCAGCAGGGTACTGCTGCCGTGCTTGAATTCCTGCGTAGTGCTGGTCCAAGTATGTAACCTCTTCATCACCAAATGTGAGATATGTTTTCTCACATTTTGACATCAACTTGCAGGCATTGAGACGGGAGGTCAGTTGAAGGACTTTGCCTTTGTGAAGGACTTCAGCGACGTGGAGTTCGTTGTCGGCTCGGAGACTATACCTGCGCACAAGGCCGTACTTTGTGCGCGCTCGCCTGTGCTGCGCGTCTTATTGCACTCGCTACCCGACTCTGATAGCAAGGTAGTGGAGCTGCGACCACCCGACGAGCTGAGTCACGTTCCGGTTGAGATATTCCGTGAGTTCATTGGTTACCTTTACCGCGACAGTGTGGACAAGAAGGTGCTCAAGGTATGACTGTCTCCACTAAGATGCCTTTAGATCGGAATATCTCAAAACATGTCTTCCTCCTCTAGGAGTCTGGTGAGGTATTGGGAAGGGTGGCTCAGTACTACGGCGTGGAGCGACTTGAAGAGATGTGCAAGCGACTAAAGTACGGCTATATCGTCGTGCGCGAATCATCGTTTGCCAAGGTAAGCACACACTGGGCTGATGAGTAGATCGACAAACACATTTTTCACACCTACGCTTGCTTCTCGTCCTGTAGGACTTCAGTGTGCTGATGGAGGAACCCATGCGTTATTCCGACGTGGCATTCATCGTTGAAGGCATTCCGATCAAAGCCCACAAGGTGTTTCTCGCCGCCAGGTACACCGAGCTGCACTTGTTCGTGTTGCTGTCCGACTTCCTCTGATGGTTGGTGTTGATGGCGACAGTTCGGAGTACTTCAAGGGCATGTTCACTTCAGGACTCAAGGAGGCACAGGAGGCCGAGATCAACATGCCTCACGTTCGAGAGGATATCTTCAGGTACATGTGCCTCTCGGATCGCTCTCTTGATTCCATCTTTCTCACACAAAGCCACACTTTCAGAGCCATTCGGGAGTACTGCTACACTGGCGACGTAGAGGAGATCACTGGCGACACAGCGATCGACCTTCTGGCTGCCTCGTGCGCCTACTCCCTGCCTCGCCTCAAGTTGATCGTAGAATCGCTTCTTGGTTACTCGCTCGACGTGGACAACGTGGCCTGCCTCTACTCTGTTGCTCAACTCTATCAGGCAGCTGTGCGTCTTTTCACGTTTGGCTTACTCTGTCTCTTGTCTCACATCCCTCACACTTGTTCTCTTCTCCTTCTATCCAGGTCTTGTCGCGCGCCTGTGAATACTTCATGGTTCAGAACTTGGCGCAGGTGAAGTCTACGGAAGCATGGCGCGACCTTACTCCCGAACAAACCACGACCATCAATGAACTTGCTGTCAAGTGGGGGATTGGCCGCAAGTGAGTGTGCAAGTAGACACGCCTTCGGATAGGTTTAAAATTGTCCAGTCATGTAATTTGCCGCCTAATCCCAATCAACCATTGGTCGATCAACTCCGGAGAAAATATAACATGTTATCCCATCTTGGTAGCTTTTTCTTTTCTTTCCCCTCAGCGTCCTCCGAAGTACACACAAGGTTCGTTCCACGCGTGATAGAAAGATAGGTTTCAAAACTCCATAACTACCATTCATTACCCATACATCACTAATTCCGATACAACTTGAAGAAATAAATAAATAAACTACTAAAGATAAATATTATTTCAAAGTACTAAATGTCATGATGATACAAAAGATGAAAACCACGATGATGCTGCTACTGCTGGCGGCGGTGATGTTGCCGAGTGGTGAGGCCGTGGTGGTGCGCTACGCGGGAGTGCCGAATGACAACTCGCTCGCGACGGAGTGGAAGAACGGCGCGCTGCTCAACGCCACGCTCGCCGCGCTGCGACCCGGCGACGAGCTGGTGTTCATGAACACGACGTACCACCTGATGGGCGGCATCACTGCGTGGAACCTGAGCGACGTGGTCATCAGGCTCGATGGCACGCTGGTGTTCTCGAACAACGTAGACGCGTGGCCGCGCCAGGCCGGCGGACGCGTGCTGGAGTGCCTGCAGTTCTACAACTTCAGAAACGTGACGTTCACGTCGAGCGGGGTGGGTCGGCTCGACGGGCAGGGCGAGACCTGGTGGGGCTTCATCGGCTACCTCGAGTACCAGGAGAACCGGCCGCGCATGCTCTCCATGGGCAACTCGCGCAACATCCTGATCGAGAATCTCTACTTCAAGAGTTCGCCGTACTGGACCGTGTGGATCTATGACGTCGATGGGCTCGAGATACGTTACAGCGAGATCTCCAACCGACGTGACGACTACGATGGGCATGACATCTGGAACCTCAGGCACGTCGTCTTCCTGATGCTGCTCCTCGTGGTTGTTGTGTTGATGCTATCGTTGCTGTTGGTGACGCTGACCTTGATCTCCTCGGAAACAGCGCATTCAACACAGACGGGTTCGACGTGACGGGACGGAACGTATGGATCCACGACTGCCGTGTGTGGAACCAGGACGACTGCGTCTGCGTCAAGGACGGTTCTGAGAACATGCTGTTCGAGCGCATCCACGCTAGCGGTCTCGGCCTGGTCATTGGGTCCATCGGCGACTCTGTGGTGCGCAACATCACGTTCAGGGATTGCCACATGCATCACACGTTCAAGGGAATCTATACCAAGTTCCGTGGCCCGGGCCTGATCGAGAATGTCCTCTACGAGAACATCGTCATGGAGAAGCCGGAGCAGTGGGCCATCTGGCTGGGCCC
>CDEZ01021717.1:0-22722 GCA_000826365.1 Acanthamoeba royreba | reverse complement strand
AGGATCTGTCCGGGGATGAGATCGATGGCCTGCTTCTTCTGTTGGAGCATGATGCAAATGGTGGTTCGCTTCTTGGGTTTCTTGAAGCTGAGGCTATAGAACACGTTGCTCCTAAAGGTCAACTCGTTCGCGCAACCTCCGGCGGTCGATCCCTTCCACTGACCCTATCAAGAACCAATTGCAGTCAGACATAAGGTCATCGGCGAGCAGCATGCAAGTAGGGATACCTTGATAGAAGCTGAATGACGCCACGAGTACAGAGGGTAGATATCGGCGTCAGCAGAAGGCTTAAGGAAGAGAATGGCATGAATGCGAGCGGCCTTAGTAGAGGGCTCATAGGTCTGTAAACTGAATCGCTCTCCAGGTTGCAACCCTAATAGGGGCCAAGAGGTTAGCTGTCACCGTATAAGGCATGCAGAAGAGTGTGCATCGTACTCAGTTTCACAGGCTCTGGTCCTCCACCATAAGCATGAATGGTGGAATGGTAGGCCGGTTCTTTGTGAACGCCCTCTGTGAAAGGATCAGTCAGCGGCCGCAAAAACATGTACCTGGATGATTAACGTACCACGAGCGGACGTGACAAGGAAGGGAATAATCTGCGGCGAGGGCAGATCGTCGCGTGAAGCGTAGAGAAGAACGTAAACAGACATTTCCTCAGAGCTGTGCGACACCAACCCAAACTGAGCGGCATCTTGCAGCTTGCCCCGTTGCGAGCAGACTCGGAATTTGTAGGGGCAATAAAATGATGACGAGGAGAACGGCGGCGGGAACGAGCGGAGACTTACGCTTGCGGACATCGAAAGCGAAGACGATAACGGCGTATGGGGAGACGAGATCGTAGTGGCCATGCTCAACTCCGATGATGATTCACGAGAGGAGTCAAGGTCTGCAGGTGAATTCTCTTTCCATCCGACAGGGTCGCTGAGGACTGTGGTTATCTGGTCAGGGTTATGGCGCGGCGAACCTCCAGAACCGCTGTCCGTGAGAACGTGGATGGACTTGCGGTGTTTTAGGGGATTGAGATTTGGCGAGACCGTTGCTGATCGCCCCTTGATGCTATTCTTACCCCAGATGACTCGGTTCGTATGCTTGAGAAGAACGCGCTGGATGAGAATGTCTGTCATTAGCTCTCGATACCGATTCTTCCATCTAGTTGCATCATTTCGGTTGGCTCGATAGTGCTGATAGTATCGTAGCACACTCTCATTACGTTCGAGAGCTATCTCCTTGCCGACACGTTCCTTGCTCTTTCTCTTGATTCTACTGTTGCTGGGCTCAGCAGTGAGCGCCTCCTTTTCTACACTCTTACGATTTTTTCGTTTCTTCTCGCTGCTGCTGGATCGCTCTCGCCCCTTGCGTGGACTCTCGGGCTCGGCATAGGACTCTACGGGATCAACGACGCGGCCAATGCATATATCGGCATCGAAAATGTCATCATAGTCCGTGTCGTCGTCCTCATCATCGTCCTCGTCGCTATCGACGATGGCCTTCGATTCCTTTTTCCTCTTCTCCTTCTTCCGCTCCTTGAGCGACATGGGATTCTCGCTTTCGCCCATGCCGACTTTCTCTTTGCTGCGCTCCTTCTGTATCTTTTTCTTCTTGGATACCATCGCGCGTTTACCGCGAACGGAACGGTAGCTCTTCTTTCCTCGAGGAAGCGTTTGATTGAAGAGTTTGGTCCATTCATGATTCTCTCGGACTGCTGATACCTTGAAGTCCGTCTCGAATCTTGTTTTCCACAGGATATCGCTCGACGATACGTAAGAAAATCGCCAGCACACCATAGCCACGGTACCTACGACCATTCGATGAGTAAGCTGGGAAAGTCTCCACTATTCGAGAATGAATGTACCCAAAGATTTCAGATCTAGACAATTGAAGATCTTCAATACGAGATCCTCAGAGAGGGCATCGAATGGACCGCCCTTTGGTTGCACCATGTTGATCGTAGGCACAACAATAGTGGACATCGAAACGGGCTCTCTCTTTCCCTTGTCCGGCTTTGGAGCTGGCGTACTTTCTCCAATTTGAATCGAATGAAATCGGCGTTCGCGCGGCTTACGCGCCTCGGCAGCCGCTACTGCGCCGAATCCCGATCGGGCTCGCCCATCCTCTTCTGATGCATTCTCCTTCGACTTTCTCGCCTTCTTCTTCTTTTCTTCTTCCGCGGCATGCTTCTTTTCTTTCTTCTTCTCCTTCTTCTTCGTTTTGCTGCTCTTTTCCTTCTCTTTTCGTTCTTTGTACGAAGTGCCCTTTTCCCATTCCTCCAATTCTTCTTCACTTTCCTTACGGCGATCCTTCTTCTTTAGAGGCGCGCAAGCCGCCATTGCCTTAGTCGGGCTACTATCTTTTTCATCTAGTCCTAGAAGGTCCCCGGCAAGGATACTTGAACCTTTTCCGTTCCTCGGACTGTTCTCGGTTTTCTCTTCCCTCTGCGCTTTGTTCTGAATCTCTTGATTCTTCGCTTGTTTGAAGGAAACCCTCTTTTTCTGCTGTGACGAGTCATCGCTAGCTAGCAGCGCCTCGCTGCTGCCCGCTTTGTTTCTCCTATTGTTCTCCTTTTCCTTGTCGTCCTCCTGCATTCCATCCCCAAGGATCAGTTTAGCATTTACTTCGTTTCAATAAAGGCGGCAATGACAGGAACCTTCATTCTCTTTTTGGTGAGTGGAGAAGAGGGCGGCGTCGAAGACGGTTTAATGATACCTGTCGATTCGAACAAACTGTGGAATCTTGAGAAGGGCATCAAGTGGCAAATGAGGCCATACTTCCTCGCCAGAAGAATGCAAATGGAAGAAAAGTGTTAGTACCTTCGGTGCCCCTTCTTTTTCTTATCGGGATCGTCCTCATCGCTGACAACCCGGAGCGATCCGCTCCGATTACTGTTCAGAGGGGAGATCCGTCCCGTATAGCTATCCCCAAGGCTTTCACTTGTTATATGATAAAATCAAAGTGAGTAAGATACACCGCAGAAGCAGAGAGAAGGTAGGTACATGGCAAAGCTCTTCCTGAGGTCAGGTGACATGCGAGTCTTCTTGACCTCGAGATCCTTGAGTACCCATTGGAGCTCTTGCTCTTTCAGGTGCGGAGAAGCGACTACCACCTCGATGATCGGCGGAGGAGGTGGTGGCGCCAAAATACTCAAACCAGCTGGTAGTGAAGGCCACTCAGTAACGAAGGACGCAGAAGCCAAAGCTCATAGAAGTACCTTTAGCCGAGGAAACAAGCCGCTTCCTCGGAATGTCGCTGTACTCGTCGCTGTCATCATCATATCGAGAGCGTCTGCCTTTAGACTTGGAGATAATTTTTCGGGAGATGTCGGACTCGGAAGAGGTCGACAGGACTTTCGTCCTTCGTTTGTTCCTGTGTGCGCTGTGACCTGTCACAATCATACTATGGTGTTCATCCTCGTCGCTGCTCTTGCGCAGACGAACGCTTTCATCACAACTTGCGCTGCTGTGACGTCGCATGCGGTTCCTCGCCCGAGATGACGAAGAGCCGGGTCCTCGGCGCCACTTGCTCGAAGAAGACTCGCGATCGTCCACGTCGGTGCCAACTTCTGTTGCGTCTTCCGTATCTTCATCCAACGGTCGTTGCATTCTCTCCTGCTTCTCGGATGCAGTGGACAGTTCTTTTTGATTATCATCCCAATCGGAGCTGTCGTTTTCGCTTCCGTGTTCGGTGGTGACTTCGCTTTCGTCAGTCGAACGGCGGCGATTGGCTTCTGACCAGTCGTCCTCGCTCGTATCTGTCTGCTTGCCGCTGATTCGCGATGACTTGTTGAGAGCATCTGGTCTAACCAGGGTATCGATCATCAGCTCCCACGACGTTCGCATTTCCTTATCATGCCGCCGCTTCTGCCTACGCTCAGTTTCTGGCGAGGCACGCGTCGCGTATCTCAGCCGGGACTGCTTATTACCGAAAGGCCGCAGGAACTCAGGCGTCAGCTCGCTGCATAATCAAGGTCAGTCATAAAAGAGTTTCAGAATCTACATATCACAATGAGATAGCGCGTGCCTTGGTGTGAAGCGAGGATTGGCCTTGGGCTGTGGTGAAGACATCAGAAGATCAGGCTCCTCGAGTGGCTCATCCACTTCGGCCTCAGTCTCCTCTGAGTCGTCATCGCCAGCGTGAATAACATCAACTTCTGGCGACGGTTCTGACAGAAGCACCCTCTGCACTTCCGGACTCAGTTGCATCACCCGCGAGGAGAACGAGTTCGACAAGTTCTTCCGTCCCTCCGATCGGGGTTCATTGTCAGCTCGTGGTGGTCCTGGCGTCAGGGACGACCTCACACTCGTTACACTAGCGTTTGACGCCAAGGAATTTGAAGCAGAATAAGCTGACGGCGAAGGCGATAGGGAAGGCGGTGCGGGAGCCACAGCGGTGGTCGTCGCTGGGGACAATGGAGAGCAGTAGGAGACCGACGACGCGAGCGGCGAGACAGCCACTGAGTCCGAGTTGGCGCGCTCCATGAACCGCTCGCCCACGCGAGGGAAGATGATGGATGTAGAGGGGGTGAATTTGAGTTCATCAAACTCGCTCAGGGGTTCCATCACCAACTTTCGCATCGTCACGTGCGAGCCTCTCGGGGAGGGGGTCCTCGGTATGGCCTCCAGGGATTTCTTTGCGTCGTCCTCACGATTTTCCCCTTCTCCATCTTGCAATTTATGGCTGTCGAACGAATGCTGGCAGTTGCAGCATACGGTGGGGCGCCAGGGGTTGGGGCGGTACTTCTTGCAGCTGCACCCGAACTTCCAACACCGCCCGGTCCCCTCCGGGTGGTTGAGCAACGGAAGAAGTGGTGTCGAGGAGGAGCGCACCGGACTGAAGGCGAGGTTGAGGCTCCCTCGGTACTCCTTTGTCGACGCCAAGTGCGGCGAAGGAGAAGAAGATGAAGAGGTAGAAGAGGACGACGAAGAAGAAGACGATGGTGAAGAAGGAGGGTGGGCAGAGCGGGGAGTAACCGCGGGTGACGACGATGAGGACCCGAGGGAGACCACCGTGACCGGGTGCGAGGATGAGCGTGCTCGATGGAGTCCACCAGTACCATGATGGTGGCCGCCGTCAGGGGAGGAGGACGGACCACTCCCTCCCCCTTGTGCTCCTCCTTCATAGAGGCGGCTCAGGACCTTGATCCCTCCCTTGGTCTCCGCCGTGGTGTTCACTGGTGGAGATAGCATTCTTTTGTCCTACGCGAAGATGAGAGAAATGTGGAGGTGCGCGATGGGGTTTTTGGTTGGAGGAGGATGGAATCTACAAGGGACGCATAGCTAGCGCCTCTCTATGGGGGCGCACTTCTCTCTCTTCTTCACCAGCCCTTTTATGTTTTTCTACCCCCAAGAAGAATGGTGCTTTCTTCTTTCATGAGTTTGTGGTTAATTAATTGGCTGCATGCCGCTACCGGAGTGATCAAGCAAAAGTATTTCAAATATTTCGACTTCACCAAGGAGCTCCTAATCGAAATTCCTGAACGTAACAATTTCGTTAAACTAGACCACGCCGATTCACGGGGACAGGAGAAGTTTAGAAGGGGAGAGCAAGAAACCGGTATGCAATAATACCCTATCTCACCTTCTCAGCCATGTCCAAGAAGAAGAAGACCAAGGCACACTGGGGCGTTTGTTTCCTCCCATGGTGGGATTGGTGTGCAATATGGAGATCTCGGTGAAACATACCCACATTCATTCACCAAAAACCTGAATTCCTAAAACTGCCCCTCTCCGTGAATTCCAGTACATCAGCGTTGCACCCCTCACCAGCAGGCACTCGGCCTTCCAGACGAACTCACCATCATGGCTACTTCGCCAAGGACCATCGTCACTGACGACAAGACCACGACTCCACAACCGCCGGCGCCGACTGCTGCTCCTGGCTCGCCGACTACCACTACCGGCGACAACGGGACGTCAGCGCTGGAGCAGGAGGTGGTGGCCGAGGTATTCCGCCCGCCAGAGCGGCCCGAGTTCAGACCCGAAGACGTGGCACACGTGACCTGGGAGGAACTCGTGGACGCCGCCCAACCCCAGAAGCGTGCCGCCTTCGCCGAGAGCATGCACCAAGTGGGGTTCGCCTTCCTCGCCCTCCCTGACTCCATGATGGGTACTTGAGCCTAACAATTATTATTTTTAACATTTTCTTTTGAATATGTTCAAAAGCAACATTTAATTAAATTAATTTTAACAGCTTTTAAGATTTAATTTTTATTATTATTTCTAATAAATATAAATAAAGATTGAAATATTCTTATAAAAATTTTCCAATTATTCTTTGGTTATCTGACTTGTGCTGTGAGGACAGGTACGCTGGAAAAATCTTATGAAGCGGCGCGCGAGTTCTTCAGTGATCCGGAGAAGGTCAACTACGCGATGGCCGAGAAGAAGGACATCGGTTACATCAACATGCCTCACATCAAAGAGTTCTATCAGGTTCATTCATCATTCATGCAGTGTTATCTCTTAACGCTAGGGATGATGATGAATGCATTGTTGACATCTGTGCGTATCTAGATGAGATACACGAATAGTCCAACTCAAGTTTGGCCCAAGCGTCCTGCCAATTTCAAGGAAGTGGCTCTGGAGTATCACGATCTTATGCTGCACATCACAAAAGGTTCGAGCCTACAAGGGCAGATATCTGCTACGTTAACATGCTGATTCAAATGTCGTGGGCTGTGCAGAGTGCTTCAAGGTGCTGGCTGAAGGAATCAGCGTTGATCCCGAAAGCTTCCTGAGCCTACTCGATCGGGAAGATGAGGATCCCGATACGTTCTATGGCAGCACTATCTTCCGCTACTTCCGATACAAGAATAAGGCTTGCCTTAAGGACGAGGAGCCCTGGTACCAGACCATTGCTCGCTTTATGAGCCGTCTTGTTCGTTTCTTCTAAGTTTTGTTCCTCCACAGCAAAGTCCACACCGACATAGGCCTCCTCACTATCATTCCCGTTACGGAGGTACCACAACTTTATATGCTTCATCATGAATCCTTCAACTGGATTGATGGTACGTGTGGAAGATGTGATTGCTTATTTGAGCTCTACAACTGACTTTGCTCCCTGACTCAGCCGAGCCCCTCTCCACGAGAAAGAATGAAGTCGTAGTCTTCTGTGGCGAAATGATGGAACGACTCACCATGTTCTGGTATCGTGCCATTATACATCGAGTACGCTTTTCTTTCTCGTTTCCATCACGTGTAAAAACCATTAACGCTTTACTCTTCCTTGTATCTTGTTCAGGTTGGTCCGCCACCGGAGTCTATGATTGGGAAAGAAAGATACTCTCTTGTGTACCTCTGTCGTGCGCGACCAGATGCTGTACTGGACACTGTAAATCTTAACAGCCCGTGCATTGGGATGCCATTTTGGTATGCCTTTGGCCTGATGCCGAGTTGTAGAATGATGAGCTGATAAGCATACTTTTCTGGCACAGGGAGTTCAAAGAGCCCATTACCGTGGCTGAATTCATGATGAAGAAGTACGTAAGCAAGGAATCGGCCAACGGGCTCAATACGATGCAAGCGGGCGGCGTTGGTTTCCCATCTCAGAATCTTCGGGATGACGAACAGCCGACATCCAACCCATGAATACTTGTACATGACTACTCCTCTAACTAAATCGTTTCAGTCATGATGTCAACAATAGTGTGCCTTTGGATCGCACTGAAACTGGGCCACTGCGGAAATAGGTCTGGCAGAGGCCACGAGTTCTGGTTTCGTGTTGGTTGCAAGTTCCCGAGAGCAGGGCGTACGAAACCTGATCTTTTAACTTGCATTGAAACTCATTTCGTAAAATCCAAAAAATTTAAAAGAACGTTGTTTCTTTTCAAAATCGTTTCAAATCGTTTCAAATCGTTTCGTTCCACTACACAATTTTGAAAACGAAGAAAGGAAGCATGCAGAGAAAGGGGGCAGGGAGATCGAGCTCAATGGTCGTGAGCAGGGAGAAGGAGAGGGACAAGGAATTCATGACAAAGATGCTCACTCGCAAGCAGCAAGGGGACAAGAAGCAGAGCAAGAAGAAAAACAAAGGCGACGATGACGACGTATCCGACAACGACGATGCCTCATTGTCTTCCTCATCATCTTCATCCTCTTCGACCTCCTCTGAAGATGAGGGCGAACCCCACGTCGGATCCTGGCGGCGCCGATCTTCATCCTTTCTCAAAAAGGACAAGAAAAAGAAGAAGGAAACAGGTAGCGACAAGTCCTCCTCATCTGCCTCTACACGGGACGTGGTGAAGGTGCGATTCAACATCTTACTGAAGCTCATCGTGGGTCTTCCCGCCGAGCTGACCAAGGACCGGCCAATCTACGTGGCCTGGCGGCGCGGCCGCAAGCGATCCAACCGAGGCCAGTCTCGACACGTACGAGCCACGGGCGGGGTCATCATGTGGGGCGAGTCCATCTGGCTGGAAGCCTCGATGGCGGCCTCCTCGGCCGCCGGCGCGCCGGCGCCAGCACCGACCCCGGCGCCGGTATCCATCCCTTCCGGAGGATCGGCCGCGTCGGCCCCGGCGCTGATGATCACGTCGTCGTCCCCGTCCTCTACGATGTTGCCGACGACCACATTACCTTCCACGGCGGCCGGCGCGGGTGCATCGGCCGGCCCGCGGTTCCGTTTCGAGAAGAAGCCTCTCATACTCGCTATCAAGCGCGAGGTGCGCGCCTCACTCACTGCTGCATCACTACATGAACACTACTAACGCATGTTGTTCCTTATTACTATCCCTCCTCCAGGGTAAGAGTTCGTCTCTCGGAAAGCTTAAGATCGACCTCGCTGAGTTTGCAGCCGATGGCTCCAATGTACCTTTGGCCTCTGTGACTTACCGCGGCAACTGAATCTCTGATTCCCTCTTGCAGACATCCAAAGAGTTCAAGATATCAATGCTAAGTGGAAAGAAGAGCGACAAACCCAAGGAAGCCACTTTAACGGTACTTTCCTCCCATATTGTGAGCGTGCGCTCTTCACTAACGCAATTGTGGACGTAGGTACAATTCAAAGCAGAATGGCTCAAGATCAACAACAAGAAGCTTGTTCGCAAGACGTACGCGCGTTTCCCTCATCGCCGAGCTTTCTTGTATGCTGAGTATTCTCACAATCACACTTATGCACAATAGAGGCTCGCTGATCCAAGTTGCGGCTCCGCACACCGATGACCCAACTGGCACACGGCCGAAAGCACCCAGTCAGTCAGCCCCTCGCCAATTGGGCTCGATGGCATCTCTCGTCGGGGTACAGCGTCGAGAGCTCTTTCTGCAGTTGGAGTCGGCAGTATACTGACTCGTCAGTTCTTCAGCACGAGTATGAGCTGGTCACAGACAGCGAAGCTGATTTCTCTGAATCTGATGTTGACATGACGGGCGATTCGGACTCTGATATGACGAATACGGACTTCTCTGAGTCTGAGAACGAGGTACCACAAACTTCTTGAGTACCCTAGAGAGAAAGATAAATTGGTACATTTCCTGATCAAACAGAGCGAGAGTGATGAGGATGAATGGGAGATAGATTCCAAGCAGACCGAGCTAAAAAGAGAAGTGACGCAGCTTAGACAAAGGGAGAAACAGCTTGCAGCGCTGCTTGAGAAGGCCAAGCGCGACGTCGAAAGTAAAGACCGGAGCATCCTCCAGCTAAAAGTGGAACTGGAGAAGAAACACGAGCGCAACAGGCGCATGGGCAGTGTTGCCAACATCCTTTCTGATATGGGCCTGCCTTTGGAGGACAACCCGTCGAACACGCCGGCCGCAACGTCCGTGAGCGGAATGACAAGTACAGATGAAGAGGGAGAAAGTACAGTAAATACTAGCGCCGAAGTGAATACGAAGAAGCTAGAGGCCGAGAACAAGGCATTGAGAGATAGTGTGTTGGAGCTTCGAGAACTGCTAGAGAAGAAGGACGGTGAGCTGGTGACCCTCAACGAACAGCTGGAGCAGCTGGAGAGGACGCTTGCTGACAAGGACCGAGAAATCAAGCAGCTCAAGAAAGATGTTGAACGCGAGAAGGTGCAGCGAATCGATCTGCAGATAACCAAGGAAAAGGAGAAGCTGGAGGAGGTCGAACGGGCTATCGACGACAAGAACGAGATCAAGACGCTCAAGCTGGAGCTTCGAAAGAAGGAGAAAGAGATCGCCGCCCTCACGGAAAGCCAAGCTAAAAAAGAGTCTGAATGGGCCTTGAAGAGCCAACAGTACGAACACGAGATCCGATCACTCTCTAGAACGATCGAGAACTTCGGACGAACCAAATGGTGAGCAAGCGCGTGCAAGGTATGCCAGCTGAGGATTCTGTAATTCTTTATCATTGCGGCTCAAATCAATCGATCAGTAAAGTCGTCGCTCCTTACTCGCCGAGTCAGATGACAAGGAGACAGGCACGGGCAACTCCAATGGCACGTCGTTCGTGATGAGTCCTGTACTCGTGAACGTGGGTGCCGCGGCCGTCTCAATCCCACTGTTGCTGTCAGCCTCCTCTCCAACATCCTCATCAGCACGAGACTTACGCTTCCTTGATCCTCGTCCGGCCACCTCCTGCGTGAGGCGCTGGGGTGTGATGATGTTGTCTTCTGATATCCTGGAGAAGATCTCCTTGTTCTCTTTGTTCCTGCACTACTGTATAAGTAGAGTATACATGCTACTGGCTCCGGCAAATGTGGGTACCGTAGGCGATTACTGCTTCTGGTGGTTCGCAAAGTTGCCTGTTCAGCTGACCTACGCGCTCGAGCGTCCCGCTTAGCTCTCTGTTCCATCTCTCGTTGCTTGAATGAGCTGGCAAGTTAGCAAGTGTACTATGCATGCTGACAGACACGTACGTGTTTCTCTTTGAATGCAGCGGTCACGCTGCGGGTAATGGGTGCATTGTCATTCATCAGGCGCTGCGTCCTAGCAAGCGCCTTCTGCTCCTTGGCGCTGATCTTTGTTGAGTGTTGCTGCAGGAGCAGCGATTTCACAGGCTTCTTTGGCAGTTTACCATCCACTGCATTCACAGGGCATCATGTTAACCATCAACAATTCACTTGTAGGAGTAAGTCAGAATGTACCGGGGACCCATTTGTAGATCTTGAGATGGCCCACAGACACCCACTTCTTCGTCCACTTGCGTACTTTGGGCACCTCTTCCTTTGGTTCAGTGGGACCAGTTTCCTCCTCGACCTCTCCTTCCTGTTGCTCGCCCTCCTGATGCTCTCCCTCTGCTCCTTGTTCTGTGGCTTCACCTTCTGCGCCCTCCTCCGTAGCCTGCTGTCCGATACCCTCGCCATCAAGAATGCTATCCTCCGCCGCGCGCGACTCCTCTCCCTCCGGTCGCTCGTCATCTTCCCTGTCATTCTTATCCTCCTCTTCCTCGACTTCATCTTCCGGCTTGATCAAGTCCATATCTTCCTCACCAGCCTCAACTCCCGTCCGATCCACCACGGACTCTTGCTCCTCCTGTTCTTCATCTTCTGCGTCCGGCGCTAGACTCTGCTCTTCCTGTTCTTCTTCATCTTCTTGTTCTAGCTCTCCCAGCTCCTCATTATCTCCTGCACCCTCATCTTGTTCGGGCTCCTGTTCTTGCTGCTCCTGATCATCTTCTTGATCGAGTCTCGCCTCTTCCCCTTCGTCATTGAATTCATCGAGCGGCTCACCTTCCGGCATCTCGAACGCCGCATCCACCGCAATGTCGAGTTCGGCGGCGAGCGAATGATCGACCTCGTCACCCTCGGCACCGCCCTCCGCGCCACCGTTCTCCATCAACTGATTGAGCACCGCGTCCATAGCTTCCATGTCTACCACATCACCAAGCAAAACGTGAGCAAGTCACACATTTTTACAATTCATTTATTCATTTTCCCAAATTTAATTGGAATGGATATCTATTAGTTGTTTAATTTCCAAAAATAAATACCCAATTATTGCCGATCCAAAATGTATTTATTTATTAATCGATTTATTAATGTGGATGAGGGGAGTAGCAAACACGTACCGCCTTCGCCGAAAGTCATGAGACCAGCATCGTCCTCAGTACCATCACCGGAAAGGCCATGCTGCCCCAGACCTGCCTCGTCCATGTCTTCAAGAAATCTGATTCGATTTTGTTAAGTCTGAAAAAAAGTTGAAAATGAAAGAACCGTTAGTCGACAGTAAATATTTTCCCTCGCATTTCCTTTCATTTTCCTTTTTTGGGCTGTTTTACCTTTTCCTCCCACCTTCATTTCTTGGCGGCAATTCAGGGGCAGAAAAGAAAAAGGTCGCGATGAACTACGAGCAGACCAAGCGCTTCCTGCTGGTGCGGCTCCAGTTTTTTAACCAAAGTTTTTTTTCAAAGATGAAATTGGCATTTTCGCTATATTACTGAAAAAATCAATTCAATTATTCGTCCTCTTTGTTAATTAAATGATTTGTAATTCACAGACGAGTCTGCGGCGAGCGCACGCCTCCAATGATTTGGAGAAGGCCAAGAGCGCCATCACGGCCGATCTGCGCGAATTGCAGACGAGGAGGGCCTCAGCGGGCACTGCCGCCACCTCGTCGTCTTCTGGAGCAGCCGATGGAGCCGCTGCCACTTCGTCAGCAGCCGGCGGCGGCGCGAAGCCCGACCAAGAGATCAAAGAGGTGCTTGACTACGCGCTCCAAGTCGTCCTCGCTGAAGTCTGCGTAAGAGTCCCTTTTTTTGAAGCTCTTCTTTCAGTGTGCTATGCGTCCGCGGACGGTGCGTGTGATGTACGCATTCAAGCTCATCCGTGATGATGTCTGTGTATGCAGCAACGCCATGACAAGGGCGGTGTGAGCAGCAACGAAATGGAAGTGGAGGGCGCCGGCGGGGGACGCAAGTACTCGGACGTCGCGCTGCTAGTGGATATAGCGCTGTGGTTGGGCCGAGAGGAGCTGATTGAGCCTTTTGCGCCAGTGGAACTGATTCGGGACTTCTTTCTGTCGCACACCATCGAAGAATGTCAGCAGTTCTTTTCGCTTCTGGAAGAGCGCGCTGATCAGCTCTCGCACACCATCAGTACGGGTGGTGTAAAGGCCTCCAATGCACTCCTTCGTACGCTCTCTGAGGTCCGCAAGCGTCTTTCACGGACTAATGATCTAGTCTTCGCGGGCCGTATCCTCATGTTTATGGCCTATTCTTTCCCTCTCTCCGACAAGTCTGGTCCGTAGCTTTAGTCCTTATCCCATGGCAGTGTTAGGGTTGCTGACTTGCCCGATCTTCCTACGGGACCACAGGTGTCAATCTGAAGGGCGAAGCAAACATTGCCAATGTGACTGTAGTTGACAAAGAGCCTAGCCCGACGGTCGAAGAGACCACAGAAGACAGTACCGTCGCCCATCGCAAGTCAATGACCCAGACCACACGTCTAACAGCAGTGTATCGGCTGATTGATTTGCAGAGTCCGAGCCGCCCGTCGACTGGAACTTTTATCAGATGTTTTGGGGACTGCAGACCTACTTTCTCAATCCTGTGAAGGCCTTTGATGCTTGGGAGACCGTCACGGGCAATCTCAACGCCGTGCTCAATGTTTTCAAGCAGTATCCTATCTCTGAAGAGGTTAGTCGAGTCGACTTATCTGCCCTGGGATACGTGAAGCTGACAATTAAGTACAGGAAGCCAACGCAGCCCGATATAAAGCGCTTCCCGCGAATGACTGCTACCTCACGAAGTACCTCACATCGAGCCGCCTACTGCGTCTGCAGCTGCGCGACCCCTGGTTCAGGCGACACATTATGGTGCAATTTCTCATCTTCTTCCAATCCCTTCGTGTGGTTTCCGAATCCACCGCCAATACCCAAAAGCTGAGCGAACAGCAGGTACGCTGAAGCTCCTGCAATCCTTTCTACCAATTATCTCTGACAGTATCCTTCCTCTTAGAAAAATGAGATAGCTATCCTCACCAAGAAGACCAAGACCTCCCTATGGGAAACACCGCCCAACGGCATGCACTTTACCAACACGATTTATGCTATCCTCAAGCGTGAGAATAACTGGGTAAACTTTGAAGTCTCAGTGAGAGCACGAATGTAATGTGAGGCTCACTAGCATGTTTGCAGACCGACTGGAAGAAGGAAGGTTGTGCACCATTCGAAAAGCCTCCAGTGCCATCGCTCGAAAAGGATGATGTGCGTGCTTCGAGGGTAGTGCGCCTGCATAAGAAGAAGAAAGGCCTAGCCGCCATTCTCGAGAGGTACGGTATCTTACGCTCCTTGATCAGTTTGTAGTTCTCATGTGTTGGGACCTACAACTGCAGTGAGTCTGTGACGGCAAAGGACCTTCAAGCTTTCCTGCAGAAGGAGGATCGTGGACGTATGCCTTCCCTAGAGGAGTGGCTCAAGCCGGTCATCGAAGAAATGGATCCTGATGCCGCTATTGAAGCACAGTACAAAACCATGAATACTGACAAGGTACGCCGCCTTCTCAATTTCACACTCTCTTAGCATTTCCCTTATCGCATGACCTCTTTGTGTACTCATGACAGATCTACACATGGCGAGCCAAGAGACTCACTTTCAAGCACAACCTGGATTTCTTTTGCGTACTGGCCAAGCAGGATGCCACCCTTGAAGATGTGGCCAAGCAACTGCTTGCTCGCAAAGGCCACAAGTTAGGTTCGTTGACGTGATGCATCCTCAATTCTAAATTCCGTTGCTCATCAGCTCTCTCGAGGTAATGCAGGACCAGAAGAAGAAGGTGGAATGGTTCTGGAGGACACTGAGGAGAAACAGGCTGTCGAAGATGAGATGAAAGTAGCAAGCGCTAAGAAGGAGGACGATGGCAGCGTTACGGAAGCTAAGCGGGTAAAGGATGAGCCCAAGCAAGAGCCAGCAGAGGAAGAAGAGGAAGGTCAGGTGCCCGATATTGATGAAGAGAACCAACAAACGCCAGCGAGCGAAGGAGAGAAGCGAAAGGAGACATCATCTACCTCTACGTCAGAAGCCAAGACGCATGAGGAGGCCTCGCCGAGTCGTAAGCGACGGCGTGTGGAGAACAGCACAGATACGCCATCAACTCTCACCTCACCCTCGTTGTCATCCCCAGCGCGGTCTGAGGGTGCGGCTCCTGCAAACGGATCTGACTCGGCTCCATCGCTGAGACCCGACCTCAAAGAGCTGGGATCCGGCAGAAGAGAGCGGCGAGACGCACGGGCTAGCAAGCCCTGAGGCACATGCAAAGAGCCAACAAAATCTGATGGTGTGCAATCTGCACTTTAGTGATCGTGCACAAAATCTCACCGTCCACGGCGGTCAGTGTCTCACAGACGAAGTGGAGCGGGAGCCATAAATAAAAGTGCTGAAGGCAGTAAAGTTCCGTGCGAGGACCAACACTTGGTCTCTCTCCGTGAAATCACCAGGAATCTGTGCGCTTGAGTCGTTCGTAGCGCTCCAGTGGTGTCTCAGGTGCAATTTCCTGTGTTTTGTGTGCTGGTTAGGCCAAAACCCAAGACCAAGAAGTTGGTCTCCTTACCTGTGCGGGTTCACCTGGCCACACAAAGTAGCACACGTCGTCACTCTCGGGCACAGGGTCTGAGCGGTCCTCCATGTTGTGATGCACGTGGAACAGGTCGGGTCGCCGGTAGTAGGCCATTGTTAGTAGCGTTTCTTCTGTGCCCAAGCAACCTATGATGATTGCAATGCACGCAAATTAAGTACAATGCTGCTGGCTACTACGTCTGGAGTCAAACATACCCAGTTCCAGGCTCTTATTGATCACATAGTCGTAGAGACGCGCCACCTTCTCGAGATATCCTCTGTTACCACCCATGAGCCAGCCTAAACAGGGCAGAGTGAGTGGTGGCCACAGGCACCTGAGAGCTCTCGGCATACCCTTGACAATATGTGAAGGGGACTGATCATGAGTGATCTTGAGCATCGCGGAACGATAACACCCGTGCAGCTCGCCTCCCATCGCGTAGGGCGTGAGAGTGACAAAGACCTTATCCAGGTAGTGCCTGCATGCATTGACGTAACATTGGCTCAGCAAGAGAGCAAGCACAAGGACTGTTCCTGAAGCGCAGCGGCGCGTACTTGGCCTTGGATTTGAACTCGTGTACCGGCATGACGTCTTGATTGATGCGCGGCGTACAGATGCCGCCCGAGTCGAGCCACACGAAGTAGCGAGTCTTGAATGGATTGAGCACCGAGAGGTCCTTCAGCCACAGCAGCTTGTGCATGACGATCGGATTGTAGAGGTCGCTGTAGCCCTGCGGCACGCCGGGCAGCCACGGCGTCGACTCGGTCCACCAGTCCGACGTGCGAATGCGCTCGATGCTCTCGTAGTACTTCCACGCACGGAGCTCGGCTACCTCTACGAAGCGGACGTGGACGCCTTCGTACAAGAGGTCCTCGATGTTCTTCAAGTAGCGCCTCTCGATGATGATCTGCAACTTCTCGGGTCGGTAGATGCGCAGGAAGCCTCGTAGCTGCTCCAGGTAGTCGGCTTCGAACGTGTAGTTCTCGATCCCCATATGTGCCTTTCGATTCATGTTGATGATGGCGAAGAGGAACGTGACATCATCGCTCAACTCTGACTCGTCTTCTGGATCAAACGAAAGATCGTCGAGGAATGGTCCCTCATCATTCACAACGATCGATGGCGTCACATCATTCCGCTCCACTCGCACGTCCTGCTGGGCAGATGCTGTGGCTGTTGGGCAGTAGCCGTCCCGAACGTAGTAGTGTATCATCCCCATGCAGGCCAGTACCGCCATCACCACCATCACCTTACCTCGATCGAGGCCCAGCTCTCGCGCGCAGTACCGCACGAGACCACCCCTCCCCATCTTCTTCAATTTCGAATAAAAATCGATTTGAAATCAAAATTACATTTGAAGGTAGCCTTATTTCAAGAAAAATGTAACTGTTTCCGAAACGAAATAAAATCTGGATGATTTAGAAAGGAATTACGAAATTTTGGCAGATGATTACAACGCTGGCTCGCCTTTTTACTCGAAGAATCTGTTCAGCTTTCGAGTTTCGAGACGGAGAGACTGCTCGTATATCTCGTTTTCGTTGTAGTTCTTGACCGATCGCAAGAAGTTTTGAACTTGTGGGATGACCTCGAAGGTATAGAATTCGTTCTGGTATTGCCGCACCTCGCGTATCTTCTCGGCCACTAATTGTATTAGAGAGATGATGGGTTAAGTCTATGCATAGCAAACAAAAATTGAAGAAAGAAGCGTAGTCTCACCCTGTCGAAGCTTGTGGAAGTTGATGAGGCCGTCAACATGGTCCGGATTTCCATCCTCAATGAATGTCAAATCCGTGAGGAAGATGCCTATTCAAAGAGTGTATATGAGAATGCTGAAGTCGAGCAAGAAAGACGGTCTCTCGTCCCATACCTAAGTAGGGGATACATGGTGGTGGGGCCGAGCGCAGTTCGTTCCTGAACTTAGCAAAATTGTTGGCCATCAGATCCATCAGTTCCTCGAACACCTTGATGTAGATGCCTGTGACTTGCTGCACGTCCAAGAGGGTCAGGCAAGGAGTCTAACGAAGATAGGAGGAAGAAGTTGAACGCACCTCCCACGTCCTCTTCAGTCGGTGAACTGAACTGTTGGTTAAACCAGCGATGATGGCTAGAGCACCGTCAAAGTTGTTAAGCTTATAGCACTCCTGCAAAGCCGTCAATACGGTACAAATCACTATGGAATTGGGAATGTATGTACCAGAGCCGTCAAAATGAGCTTTTTCACTTTGCTGCAACGCTGGTTGAAGTCAGTTGTCATAACGACCTCGGAGGCCACCCAGTTGCTGATCCGATTGAAGGTATGGATCATGTTGAGGATATTAGGCGAGGTGATCTCCTTTCGCGCTTTTGTCCAGCTGTTGATCAGGATCGACCCCCAGATTAATGAAATGATGCTCAGTCTACGCCAAAAGCGAGTACAGGCTACCTCTGTTTGAAGAATTCCTTGGCCTCGATTCGCTGATAGATCTCCCACTCCAACAGCGTCAGCTGCTGTGCCACCACCACCGGGTCTAAGTCTGCGAAGGTGATCACACTGGCACTAGCAAGTGAGGCCGATATGCGCGCCGTCACCACATTTATATTGGTCGGGCGAACAAGAGACATGCTTTCCTTGCGATGGATACCTAGAACTCATTCAGACTCTCTGCACTGGTAATTAGGAGTATAGGAAGTATCGTACCCTGAACTCGCCTCTCAAAGCCCTCCCTAAGTGTAGAGACAATCTTCTGATTCTTGTAGGGCAGAGCAAGATCGAGCATCTCCCTGAAAAGAGACACCATATCGCCCGTGAAGTCTTCCCAATAGTTCTCCATCCAGTACTTGAGCGCAGTGAGCACCTGCATTGGAAGAGAAATCATTGTGAATGGACAGCTCTCACCGGTGAAAGTGAGGATAAAGCAGTACTCGAAGCTGCACAGTACTCTGCGAGTTATGCATGATGTGCAACGCCAACTCGTCGTGATTGCTATTGTAGGGAGGCGTGAAGCAGTATCGCATGGCCAACTTTTCAAGAACCTGGCAGGAGCAAGCGGTGAGGAACAACTGGAGGATCAACAATGAGAGCCAATGTCCATTCATACCTCGGGTGGCGTGAGGAAGTATCGATAGGTGAGGAAGAAGGCCTTCTGGAAGTTAAGGTCTGTGTACTTAAAGTAAGCCAGCCTTTCTATCAAACGTGCTCCAGAAGCCGCCTGAATCATCACAATTAGGATCACTTCTGTCTCCACATGAATCCCTGTGTGTACCTTGATCTGGGGAGAACCGGTAGTGTGTATGAATCGGATGTCCTCGGTGTCCTTCTCTTCCTCTTTGGACATGATGGACTCGTAGTTGATCGTGTAGATGAACTCTTCTGCCTACAAGGTTCCAATTAGTACTCTCGCTGAATACATTCCCCTTCCGTTTAGCCGTTACCTCAGCCTTTCCTAATCGCTGATTGAGACGAGTGGTGCATGCCTGATAGCTGTCGTGCATAGGATCGACGTAACCCTTATATCGAGAGTCTCCGAGGCTGATCACTCCCACGGACGGATCGGCCAAGTATTCCTGATGAATAGCTATGAGCACACCTCTGGCAAAAGACTGAACCATGGCCCAGCATGGCATACCTCAATGCCGACTAAGAACGCGGTCACCTTCTTCAGCTGCTCCGCCAACTCCTCCTTCTCCTTATTCACACTTGTAATTTGTTGTTTGAATTCCTTTTTGTAGGCATCACGATGGTGAGAGATGAACAACTAAGACGCACGTAGTTCGGTCCATGAGAGTGTACCTGCATGGCTTCAATGTTCTTTTCGATTAGTCGGGTCTCCTTCTTGATGTTGGTCGTTTCAGATGACAGCATTGAGCTGTCGAAGTCTAATACTCGAGTCAACCGCACCAGAGTCTAGTAGCAAGTCTCAGAGAGAAAGAGAGACAAATGAAAAATGGTGTGGGACTTCACCTCAAGATCATGTATCTGATGGTTGAGAGAATTAAGCTTGTCATTTGATATGTCGCCATCCTGTTTACTATTAGTACCGTCATCTATTCAATAGGACACTGAAGGGTAAAGCTCAAACCTGCATTGCTGCGTAATGGTTGAGAATGACTTCAGAGCAGCGTGTCAGTCTTGTTACGATATTCTTTAAACACTCTTGAGACTTGCCAAAGCTTTCATTCAGTGCTTCCCTTTGTTCCTATGTGGTTGTGTGTGAGTGTGCAGCAAGACAATGAGATAAGGCCCAATGCGAGACATACATCTATTTCAGCTAGGATGGCCGCCTCCCTTTCTATTGCACTTCGTTTCTGCTTCTTGGCTTCAAGTATTTGCTGCCAAGATGAGTCAATCTGCTCGGCCTTTGCCTTGATCGCGCTATCCGCAAACTACCGAGAGTATGACCCAATGAGCCTCACGGGATGAGTTGGAACACAAGATAAGGTGTGTGTGTGTACCTTACATCGCAGATGCAGCCGTGCGCCATTCAAGCCTACGTCGTTGAGCCCCATCTCCGATGGAGAGAAGCCAATGCTCTTCCGTATTCGGGGAGGCTCCGGTTCGGCCAGGCTGGAGCTTAAACTAGAAGTGACACTGGAACTGGAGGTGGCAACAGGAGCTGATAGAAAGGAAACAGTCAGTCTTGTGCACTCCACTTACATTGCAGCTGCATTGCGGCATACCTGATTGTCGTATTCCCTTCCGCCTCTGCACAAGGGACTCAGGTAACGAGCGCATGCGAGTCTTGAATTCATCATAATCAGGTTCATTTTCATCGTCCCCATGTGCATTTCCGTCTTGATTATGAGAATCGTGATCACAAGAGGAAGCTGCACTGCCGCAGGGGAAGGATGTGCCAGGAAGATGCGCTGCACGTGCTCGCGAGAGACGTGGGGAAAGAGTAAGTGATGCGGAGAGGGAAATAGGAGCGGAAGTAGAAGGAACGGAAGAAGAGGAGTTAGAGAGACGAGAGCGAGCGCTGCTATCGTCCCTCCCCGCCTGGGGTTGGAATCCTCGCTGACGGCCAGCGTTATGAATGATCGCCGCGCTCATCATGAACCGGGATCCTTTTTTCTCCTCCTCATTCTGCGCTTCAGCCGCAATCCATTGAGTGCGAGGTTTCTGCTCGTCCCACTCTTCCTTATCGTCCATACTCGGTTTCTCCCCATCAGCTCCACTGATGCCACTAGCATCAGCTCGCTCTTCTGGCCGCCTGCTGCTCAGCCACTTGGGTTCTCCATCTCCCATGAGTTGTGATCGTCCTTCGCCGTGCTGAGGCTTTACCTTGACGCCAACCCATTTCGAGGTTGTTCCGCTGAGTTCGTCGCTCTTGCTTTGCTTGGGATGGTCTTCTTCTCTTGGTGAGGGCGAAACCGCCCGTCGATGCGTACCAGAACTCGCCGGCGCGCTCCGCCGACGAAATAGATCGTCCAACACGCCCCCTAAGTCAAGACCGCCCATAAGGCCCCGCAGTTCATCCTTGTCCACGCATTCCGGATGAACCGCCAGTACAAAAGCTGTTGAAGATAAAGAGTATCAAGCAGTATGATAAGATGAAGATGATGGCTCGGAAGTGTCAGAACAGAGATGTGAGGAGCATACCCGAGGAGTTGCCGAACAGGGGCGGGTCGAAGGGTAGGCTGCAGTTGACACACAAGATCTGCCCTTGGCCGTCCATCTCACATCGATGGTAGGCCACCTCACTCTCCTCCTCTGATGATTCTTATCGATCGTTGAAATCAAAGCTGGAGGAAACTTGATCCTGGAGATGTCTGCACTGATGGATGCTCCAGACCCCACCCCCACACAAGATTGGGGCCTAGTCAGACGCCCTTCCTCTGTTTCCGTTCCTCCTCCTTTAACGGTGAGTGCTGGGCGCGTGAGTCTTATCACCCAGAAAAAGGTAAAGCAGCCTGGAGAAACCAAACTACCAGAAAGGAAACCTTCATTTCGTTCAACAAGAAGCTGAACAGTAAGCGAAGGAAAGAATGTACATACAAGTAGTGGTGTGAGGTTTCGAGGAGAAGAGACGCAAGATATCATTGCTTGTGTTCTCGCTTCCGCTTGGTGCCACAGCTGGCATCGACGCTCCGATATTCACAAGCAGGATCCTGCCAAGAGTAGGCAGCCTGGTGAGAGGCCATGGGGTGTTGTTGTGGCGGGTAAGCCGACATCGCTGCGTGGTGCTGTAGGTATGAAGGCATATTGGGCGCGCTGTGCTCCACCGGCCTGTGATGAACAATCGGCTGAGACGACGCAGCAGTAGCGTAGAACGCAGAGGCGGCCACGTGACGGTGATTGCTATGTACATGAGAAGGTGTGACCGCCGGAAGGAGAGAGAGGGAGGAGAGCGAAGGCAGTATCTTATCTGCTCCTCTGCTGGACTGCTGCTGGCGATGAGATGAGAAAGTGGAAGATGTGGAATGATGAGGATAGTTGCCGGCGGAGTGATCCTCGGGCAACGAGGTACGACGGGAAGAAGAGTTACTGTTCGTGTGCTGTACATTCTCGTGTCTCTGCTGGAAGGTTTGCGTAGCCGAATGGTGTGGCGACCCAATAACCTCAAGCACCGCGCCCAACTGTTGCCTCAAGGGAGGAAGGCATGGCGATCGGACAGGGCTCTCCTGATCCCTGGTCTGTCGCTGACGGGCCTTCCCGTTCCCTGTGTTCGAGGTCGAATGTGTGGAAGTGGTCTCGTGGCTGTCGCTTTCCTTGATCGCTTTGTCGGAAGATCGCCTTCGCTGGTGTGATGGGTTCTCTAAGGTGATTTCCCACGCATCGAAGGCCGAGGACTGCTGGGGAGAGCACTCTTCATCGAAGCAGGCATCGATCCATCGACTCAGCGTCTCCTTTGTGCCTCCCTGATCCTTGAACGCCTTGATCGCAGCTATAAGGTTGAGATGAACGCTGTCGGGCTGATCGATTCGCCTCACCTTCTCCCTTCCCTGTTCGCTGCCGGACCCGCGGGAAGATTTATCCTGCTTGGTCCCCTTCTCTTTCTTGTGGAGGTACTGCGAGTGCGAGAAGACCTCGATAGGCTGCGAGAGCACCGCTCGACCGGGAATGTTGACTGTGGCAAAGGTAGTCCCCGTGTATCGCTTAAGTGTGAACTGAAGACGCAACAATGCGCCCTGTAACGCCAAACAACAAAAGACAGAACCGGTGGTCAGTTTCACTTTCTTGATGCACGTTCAAAGGGTCTGTGCTACCTGAAGCTGCTGCGAGGTGGAGAGTATCTTGAGCTTCTTGAAGGTTGCCGTCATCACGCCTCCGTTCCACGAGCTGCGCTCGAACCGAGCCATGCTGTTGCC
>CDEZ01021705.1:0-18266 GCA_000826365.1 Acanthamoeba royreba | reverse complement strand
ATCTACAAGAAGGAAGTTCAGGGTCTGCTCAATGAAGGCTTCCATGCCAAATGGGAAGCCGGTTCTAAGTTGGAACCTTATGTGCGCCGTCTATCCGAGGCCGTCGCCACCTTCAGGGACAAGGTGGACGAGCTCTTGACCAAGCACGAGAAGATAGTGCAATGCTTGGAGGGCCTAGGAACTTGCCCCATCAATGGGCCTGCCCTGCAGAGAATCGCTTCGCGTCTGCAAGAGGCCGTGGACGAGCTCAACTTGGCGGGATACTCCAACCTTGATGCCTGGGTGCGCCGCTTGGACAAGCAACTCGAGACAATTCTCACGGACAGGCTACTCCAAGCGCTTGACGCTTGGCTGTCAACCTTTGCCACCGACCCTTCGGCTACAGCATCTGCTGTTGATACCACCGTAACGAGCGATGACCAAGCGTCTCCCCGTAAGGTAAGCTGCTGCCTCTCCCGTTGTTGGAGTATCAGTAATCTCATGTAAGACCACTTGCAGGATGCCCAAGGCGAAGCTGCTCGCCATCGGCCTTTGATTCGCACATCTGTGCATGAAATTCTCATCCGCAATCAAGTTATGCATTTGCAACCTCCTCTGCACTACGCTCGCCAGACATTCTTGCAGCAGCTTTCTGCCTATCTCGGTACAAATTCTTTACTCCCACATCTGGCCATGCTGGTACCTTGCCTCACCTTACTGCTTTAGGCACAATATGCGATCTACCAAGACTTCAAAGCTCGCGTTACGATGATTCCCTTTCTCACAAGAAAGATACCGAGCGTGCTCCTCCCCCTACCTATCGCCACCTGGTACTTATTGTCCTGTTCGTTTTGTAGATCCGCTGGTGATGGACCACAACTAACATGTATTAATTGTTGTGCAGTTGGCTCGTCTCCCTGAAGGCGCCCTGCGCAAGGTCTATGAATCCATAGAAGAGAGACTTCGCCAAGTATCCGAATATGTGGACATCTGGCTTCAGTATCAGGCGTTGTGGGACATGGAGGCTTCGACGGTGTTTACTCGCCTTGGAGACGATCTCAGCCTCTGGCAGCGTCTGCTCGAGGAGATCAAGCGTTCGCGACGCACCTTCGACAACTCAGAGAGTGAGCAGCGTTTCGGCCCGGTCGTGGTCGTATACGGCCAGGTTCAGTCATCAGTATCACACAAGTATGATCTGTGGCACAAGGATATCCTTCAGCGTTTCGCCTCTCGCCTCAGCGACTCCATGCGTGCGTTCTACTCGACGATAAGTGGGTCGCGACTCGAGTTGGAAAGACATCAGATGGAGAATGAATCCACTGCCGATGCTGTAGTCTTCATTCTTCGCGTTCAAGAGATCCGTAAGAATCTCCCTGCCTGGGCGGAAGAGCTTCGTACCTACGCCAATGGACAAGTACGATTGAACGCCTCTGCGGAGCATCTCTGATGCTAAATTGTTCCTCTTACCCTTTTCCAGGAACTTCTTCGCAGGCAGCGTTACAGCTTCCCATCGGATTGGCTGGAGTACGACATGGTGGACGGCGAGTGGCATGTCTTTAACGAGATCCTGCAGCGCAAGACCGATATACTCAATGCGCAGATCCCTTCGTTGCAGATGAAGGTTGCTGCCGAGTCTAAGCTGCTCGATGAGCGCATCCGCCAGTTTGCTGAGGAGTGGGCTGCGCAGCGCCCTGTGTCCGGAGATACTCGGCATTCTGTGGCGCTAGACACGCTCAAGATTTTCGAAGGCCGTCTCAACCGTTTGAAGGAGGAGCAGGCTCGGATCGCCTCGGCCAAGCAAGCACTTGACTTGGAACCCTCCGCTGAGGACCATCTAACGACCATAGAGGAGGAAATGCGCGATCTCAAGGAGGTGTGGTCTAAGTTGGCGCAAGTGTGGGCCAATCTCGACCAGCTGAAGGAAACTCCCTGGTCAGCGGTGATGCCTCGCAAGGTCAGGCAGGCCCTCGACGACATCCTGGCTGCACTCAAGACGCTACCCAACCGCGTGCGCCAGTACTCTGCCTTCGAGCATTTGCAGACCACGGTGAAGGATTACCTCAAGGCCAATGTCATCGTTGCTGATCTTCACTCGGAGGCGGTCAAGGAGCGCCATTGGAAGGAACTGCGTCGTAAGCTCAACGCACAATGGCTACTCAACGAGCTTACTTTGGGCGACGTATGGATGACTGACGTCAACAAGCATGCCAATCTCTACAAGGAAGTCATCCAGAGGGCCCAGGGTGAGTTGGCTCTCGAAGAGTTCCTCAAGCAAGTGCGCCAACACTGGGAAACAGCCGAACTCGATTTGGTCAACTACCAGAACAAGTGCAGACTCATCCGTGGATGGGACGACCTTTTCTCGAAGCTGGCGGAACATTCTAACTCACTGGGCGCCATGCGCATGTCTCCCTACTTCAAAGTCTTCGAGGAAGAGTCAGTCGGCTGGGAAGACAAACTCTCGCGCCTCCAGAACCTCTTCGACGTGTGGATGGACGTCCAAAGGCGCTGGGTATACCTGGAGGGGATCTTCTCTGGCTCGGGCGATATTCAGCACCTTTTGCCCCAGGAGTCATCGCGATTCCGCGCTATCAATACCGAATTCGTGGGCCTGCACAAGAAAGTAAGCGCTGCTCCGCGTGTGCTCGAAGTGCTGCACATCGAGGGAATCCATCGCCAAATGGAGCGCCTGGCCGACCTTCTCGCAAAGATCCAGAAGGCCCTCGGTGAGTATCTAGAGCGCCAACGTTCAGCCTTCCCCCGCTTCTACTTCGTGGGCGACGAAGATCTTCTGGAGATCATCGGTAACAGCCGTGACATCGTGAAGATTCAGAAGCATCTGCGCAAGATGTTCGCTGGACTTGCCTCTCTCGTTCTCGATGAGACCCAGACCGAGATTACCGGTATGGCTTCGCGCGAAGGCGAAACCGTCATGTTCAAGAAGAACGTCTCGCTCAAGGATCATCCCAAGATCTACGAGTGGCTTGCTCAAGTGGAGAATGAGATGAAGTACACCCTTGCTTCGCAGACCGCCGATGTATTGGCCGAGATGAATGCTCTTCAGGCTGGCGATGGCAAACTCGATGTTGCCGCTTTTCTGGCCTGGATCGAGCGCTGCCCTGCTCAGCTGCTGCTCATCGCAACCCAAATTGGATGGACCAAGCGTGTGGAAGACGCCCTTACGGCCGGTGGCACGCAGGCCCTTGCGGGAGTGGTTGCTGACGTTGAGGACAAGCTTGCTCACTTGGCCGACGCCGTGCTTCAGGATATTCCTGCAATGAAGCGCAGCAAGCTCGAGTATCTCATCACTGAATGCGTCCATCAGCGCGATGTCACCCGTCAACTACTGGCTGATAAGGTCTCTTCGGCAGCTGACTTCGCATGGCTCTACCAGATGCGCTTCTACTGGGACGAGTCGGCCGATTCATTCCTTAAAAAGGTCGTCATCCGCATGGCCGATGCCTCCTTTGCCTACGGCTGGGAATATCTTGGCGTCGCCGAGCGACTCGTACAGACGCCACTTACCGATCGTTGCTACCTTACACTCACCCAGGTACATCTACCAATCCTTGATGGAGAAGGTGGTAAGTGTGCCAACGGCTCACACTCAATTTTCCTCAGGCCTTGGAGAGCCGTATGGGCGGCAGCCCGTTCGGTCCGGCTGGCACGGGCAAGACGGAGACAGTAAAGGCTCTCGGACAACAGCTAGGTCGCTTCGTTATAGTGTTCTGCTGCGATGAGAATTTCGACTTCCAGGCTATGGGCCGCATCTTCGTCGGTCTGTGTCAGTGCGGTGCGTGGGGCTGCTTCGACGAGTTCAATCGACTCGAGGAGCGCATCCTTTCTGCTGTATCGCAGCAGATTCAGGCCATTCAGCTTGCGCTGAAGGAACAAGCCAAGGAGGTTGAGATTATAGGCAAGTCGGTCAAGATCAACGCCTCCATGGGTATTTTCGTTACGATGAACCCGGGCTATGCCGGCCGTTCCAACCTGCCGGACAACCTCAAGCAGCTCTTCCGTGGCGTGGCCATGATTCAGCCGGATCGCGAGCTTATTGCTCAGGTCATGCTCTACTCGCAAGGCTACCGTACGGCCGAACGACTGGCAAGCAAGGTGGTGCCTCTGTTCAAGCTATGCGAAGAGCAGCTCTCGTCGCAGTCTCATTACGACTTCGGCCTTCGTGCCCTCAAGTCGGTGCTCGTGTCAGCGGGTAACATCAAACGACAGACTCCGACCCCGCCCGACCTCGATGACACTGGTATGGAAGCTTTCGAGCAGGAGATTCTGCTTCGGTCCATTTGGGAAACGGTCACACCCAAGCTCGTCGCCTCCGATGTACCCCTCTTCACCGGCCTCTTGTCGGACGTATTCCCTAAGGCGGCCGTCCAGGCAGCCGAAATGTCTCTGCTGCGCAATCACATCGAAGCTATCTGCCGCGAGCGCTACCTTGTTGCCGCATCGCAATGGATAGACAAGTTGGTGCAGCTCTACCAGGTCCTGTTGCTGCGACATGGCTGCATGATGGTGGGCCCTTCAGGATCTGGCAAGACCGCCTCTTGGCAAGTGCTGCAGAAGGCTCTCGAAAAAATGGATGGCGTAGAGACAAAGGCGTACGTGCTCGATCCTAAGGCCATTACCAAGGATAATCTCTTTGGTACCCTGGATGCCACGACGCGTGAGTGGACGGATGGTCTCTTCACTGCCATCCTCCGTAAGATTATCGACAACATGCGAGGCGAAGCACACAAGCGCCACTGGATCATCTTCGACGGTGACGTGGATCCTGAGTGGGTGGAGAACCTCAATTCGCTTCTTGACGACAACAAGCTCCTCACTCTTCCCAACGGTGAGCGTCTCGCACTGCCCAACAACGTGCGGGTCATGTTCGAAGTGCAGGACTTGAAGTATGCCACACTGGCCACTGTGTCGCGGTGTGGCATGGTGTGGTTCTCCGAGGAGACTCTCACTACTCAGATGCTCTACGCTCGTTACGTCACTCGCCTCCGGGAAGAGCCCTTCGATGATCAAGAACGCGATCAAGTGCTTCGCCGCCGTTCGGTTGCCGACGCGCCAAAGGTAACACTCCTTTGCGTGACTCTCTACTGCTATCACACATCACACAAAAGCCTCGATTTCGTTGGCCTCTTTGCGGTCGGACATATTAGTATGCCCGCCCAATGCAAAGCGGGCTTAATGACGAGGCAAGAGAGAAGCGGTCAACTAGGACTGTCGCTCACCACTCATGGGCGTTCTAGTTTCATTGTGCCCGACATGCACTATAACAATCATACCTATGTGTGTCTGGATATGTTTGTATTTTGGTCAGGCGCTGATACCTTATGTTACAGGATGAATGGATCCCTCCAGGTCTGCAGGTTCAACGTCAGGCCGCCGACGTACTGGTGCCCTTCTTCGCTGAAGACGGTCTCGTAGAGAAGTGCCTTGCTTGGGTTGCCACTCGCGACTCTCACATCATGGACCTCATCCGCCTACGTGTGGTAGAGGCCATGTTCTCCCTGGTCAATAAGGGCATCATCAACATCATCGAGTATAACCAGAACCACGCTGACTTCCCCCTGTCGGCTGATATTGCCGATCGCTATGTGGCCAACAGGTACCATCTTAGCATTTTCTTTTCTTTTCTACTGAGGTTTGAGTACTCAAATGATATCGCACGTGCTAGGCTCTGCTATTCAATCATGTGGGGTTTCGGTGGCTCTATGCCTCTGAGCGAGCGCCAGGCACTAGGAGATTATATCATTGGCCTGGCTACCAATCCCATGCCCGCTCTCAACGGAGCATCGCTGCTCGATTACTGGCCCTCGGTGGAAGATGGCGAGTGGAAGCCGTGGACGGTTCGTGTACCACAGGTCGAGGTCGAGTCGCATCTCGTAGCCTCGCCGGACGTTGTTATTCCGACCGTGGATACTGTCCGCCACGAAGATGCCCTAAAGGCTTGGCTTGCAGAGCATCGTCCCGTGGTGCTTTGCGGACCGCCAGGCTCAGGCAAGACAATGACTTTGATGTCGTCGCTCAAGGCCTTGCCTGACCTCGAGCTCGTCTCGCTCAATTTCTCTTCGGCTACGACTCCTGAGCTGCTGCTGAAGACCTTTGATCAGCACTGCGAATACAAGCGAACTCAAGAGGGCACCGTGCTTCAACCGACCGCTATGGGCAAATGGCTAGTCATCTTCTGCGACGAATGCAACTTGCCTTCATCTGACAAGTACGGCACGCAGCGAGTCATTACTTTCCTTCGACAGCTTGTTGAGCAGAACGGCTTCTGGCGCACAAGCGACCACCAGTGGATTACCCTCCACAGGATTCAATTTGTGGGCGCTTGCAACCCGCCCACCGACGCTGGTCGAGTGCCACTCACCCATCGCTTCCTCCGCCACGTACCGCTGCTATTGGTCGACTTCCCCTCGGCCGAATCTTTGCGCCAGATCTACGGCACCTTCTACCGTGCCCTCCTCAAGCTTCAACCGGCTCTCCGCGGTCATGCTGGATCCCTCACTGAGGCCATGGTTGAGTTCTACCTTGCCTCTCAGAAGCGCTTCACTCCCGACATGCATGCGCACTACATTTACTCGCCACGTGAACTCTCGCGTTGGATGCGTGCTCTCCTTGAGGCTCTTAGGCAGGTGGAGGGAATCAGCTTGGAGGACCTTATGCGCCTCTGGGTTCACGAGGGTCTTAGGCTCTTCCAGGATCGTCTTGTTTCTCGCGACGAAGCCAAATGGACCGACGAAGCTATCGATGCCGTTGTGCTCAAGCACTTCCCTAGCCTCGATCAGATCTGCCTGCAGCGCCCCATCCTGTTCTCGAACTGGCTATCCAAAGAGTACATGCGTGTGGAGAGGCCGGCTCTGCGCGAACACGTCAAAGCCCGACTCAAGGTGTTCTACGAGGAGGAGCTCGATGTTCCGCTTGTCGTCTTCGATGAGGTGTTGGATCACATCCTCCGTATCGACAGAGTACTCCGTCAGCCTCAGGGACATGCTCTACTTATCGGTGTATCCGGAGGCGGTAAAACGGTTCTTTCGCGCTTCGTGGCCTGGATGAACGGCCAGTCGATTTTCACCATTAAGGTGAACAACCGATACACAGCCGAGGACTTCGACCATGATCTCAGGCACGTCATGAAGAGAGCCGGCTGCGCCGATGAGCGGATATGCTTCATTTTCGATGAGTCCAACGTTCTTGATTCGGCCTTCCTGGAGCGTATGAACACTCTGCTTGCGTCGGGCGAAGTACCTGGCCTATTCGAAGGCGATGAATGGACAGCTCTCATGCACGCCTGTCGTGAAGCCGTCCAGCGCAACGGACTCCTGGCCGACACTGAGGAGGAAATGTACAAGTGGTTCACTCATCAGGTCCGCCGCAATCTTCACATTATCTTCACCATGAACCCGGCCTCGCCCGACTTCCACAACCGATCAGCCACATCACCTGCACTCTTCAACCGCTGCGTGCTCGACTGGTTCGGAGAATGGTCGCCGTCGGCCCTGTTCCAGGTCGGTTCTGAGTTCACGCAGACTGTTGACCTCGACGATCCTTCATACCGCGCGCCCGACCTCATTCCCGATCTGGCTGACCTGCCATTGACGGAAGGCGCAGCGCTCTCACATCGCGAAGCCGTGGTGGCAGCGTTGGTGTACATCCACAGCACCATCAACGAGGCCAACCTCCTCCTTCACCGTCAGACCAGCCGATCCAACTACGTCACTCCGCGGCACTATCTTGACTTCATCTCCCATCTGGTCCATCTCGTTGGAGAGAAACGTGAGGAGCTTGAGGAACAACAGCTGCACGTCAACGTCGGCCTTCAGAAACTACGCGACACACAGCAGCAAGTTGCCGATTTGCAGAAGAGCCTCCAAGAAAAGAGCAAAGTGCTTGAGGCCAAGCAAACCGAGGCAAACGAGAAGCTAGCCCAGATGGTGCAGGATCAGCAAGTGGCCGAGCAAAAGCGGGCTGCCGCGCAGGAGCTAGCTAAACAGATGGAGAAGCAGAATGCCGAGATTCAGATCAAGAAGGAACGTGCCTATGCGGACCTTGAGAAGGCTGAACCTGCCGTCGAAGAGGCGCGTAATGCCGTTTCAGGAATCAAGAAGGAGCATCTCGAAGAAATCCGCGCTCTTGCCCGTCCTCCGGACAAGGTAAAGAAGACTCTCGAGGCGGTCTCTATCCTGCTTCATCACAAGAAGCTGGATTGGAACGGTATTCGCAAGATGCTCATGGACAAGGGCTTCATTTCCTCGATTGTCCAATTCGACTCCAACGCCATATCGGCGCCCGATCGCAAGGCCATCCAGACCGAGTATCTTACGGACAAAGAGTTCAACTTTGAGACAATCAACCGTGCCTCTAAGGCCTGCGGACCGCTGGTCTCGTGGATCACTGCACAGATTACCTACTCAGATATCCTCAACCGCATTGCACCCCTTCGTCAAGAGGTCCTCGATCTCGAGAATGCCGCAGCCGATTTGAGTCGCAAGCAAGATGAATTACAAGCCACCATCACTGATCTCGAACGCTCCATCGCGAGATACAAGGATGAGTACGCTGCTCTCATCGCACAAGCTCAGGCAATCAAGACCGAGATGGCCGCTGTCAGTTCTAAGGTTGAGCGGTCTATCGCTCTGCTCAGCAACCTTTCGTCTGAGCGCATTCGTTGGGAGGCCTCGTCGGCAGCTTTCAAGGCTGCCATGTCGACTGTTGTGGGCGATTCTATCCTCGCGGCGGCTTTCGTGGCATACATCGGCGTATTCGATCAACGCTATCGTGCCATGCTTATGGCCAAGTGGAAGACCCGCTTACTCGATCTTGGCATCACGTTTAAGGAGGATCTCTCTATCATTGAGTACCTCTCCGATTCGGACCGCCGCCTCGCATGGCAGGCCAATTCGCTCCCGGCCGACGAGCTTTGCGTCGAGAATGCTATCATGCTGGAACGCTTCAACCGATATCCGCTGGTTATTGACCCTTCGGGCCAGGCCTCTGAGTTCCTGATGCAGCAGTACCGCGACCGTAAGATTAAGAAGACCTCTTTCCTTGATTCCGCATTCATGAAGAACCTCGAATCAGCTCTCCGCTTCGGCACTCCGCTCCTTGTCGAAGATGTCGAATCGATCGATCCGGTCCTCAATCCTGTCCTTAACAAGGAGATTCGCAAGGCCGGCGGTCGTATCCTCATACGTCTGGGTGACCAAGATGTCGACTTCTCTCCGTCGTTTGTCATCTTCCTTTCCACACGGTACTCCCATCATGGAAGCTCTGTACTTTTCCTCTATGTAAGCGTATTCTCATCTATGTTTTTTGTCCAGTGATCCCAACGCACACTTTACGCCAGATCTATGTTCGCGTGTGACGTTTGTCAACTTCACGGTCACACCAGGCTCATTGCAGGAACAATGCTTGCACGAGGTGCTTAAGGTGGAAAGGCCCGACATCCATCAGAAGCGTGTGGACCTTATGAAACTTCAAGGCGAATTCAAGGTTCGCTTGAGGAATCTCGAGAAGGCCCTTCTTGAAGCTCTCAACGAATCGCAAGGGTCGATTCTGGACAACGTACAATTCTTTTTTAAAGTTCTTTTTGGATTCCTTACATGTCTGCTCACCCCATGGTGCTCCACTTAACAGGATCACGTTATTGCCACGTTGGAGAGACTGAAAACAGAGGCAGGAGAGATCAATCAGAAGATGCTCGAGACAGAGAACGTGATGGAGGAAATATCTGCCGTATCCTCACAGTACAACGGACTGGCCACAGCATGCTCCTCGATCTACTTTGCTCTCGAGCAGGCTGCTTCCATACATTTCCTCTACCAGTTCTCGCTGCGCTTCTTCCTGGCGCTCTTCCGCGGCGTGCTTCACGACAATCCAAGACTGGCAGGAGTCAAGGGTGCAACTGAACGGTTGGCTGTGCTTACGGAGGACATCTTCGTCAGCGCATTCCAAAGGGTGGCCCGCACTCTGCTTCATGAAGATCAGCTGCCCTTCGCTCTGCGCCTGCTGCAGATTCATTTGCGTGATGCACCCGCCGAGCAGCGCTTCAACGGTCAGGAGCTTGAGTTCTTGCTCAAGGGTGCTGACGTCACTGTTACAGCCGCTGTCAGTGTGCCTACCCGCCTTGCCCCTCTCAAGTTCCTTACCGAAAGCCAGGCCAAATATTTCGCTGAACTCGAGAAAGCTCTTCCTGCGTATGCTGGCACCATCGAGCATGTGGCCGCCAACCCCGACGAATGGGAACCTTTCTTCGCCGACGCCAATGGCGAGCGCACTGTGCCGGCTTCCTGGATCTCTCAGACTTCGGGATCTGCGCCCGAAACCGTCCGCCTCTTGCGCGCTCTCATCTTACTCAAGGGATTGCGTCCCGATCGTATCTTGGCCGGTGCTAATGCTCTTATCGAGGCCGTCTTCGGAGCAGCTTTCATGCGGCTCCCAGAGCTCGACCTGGGTTTCATCGTCGAGAAGGAGACCGGATCTTCTACACCCCTCGTCTTGTGTTCCATGCCAGGCTACGACGCCTCCTTCCGGGTTGACGATCTGGCCAACAAAACGAAAAAGCCTTACAAGTCGCTAGCCATCGGCTCGGCAGAAGGATTCGACCTCGCCGAAAAGGCCATCCAGGCCGGTGCCAAGGCCGGCACCTGGGTGCTTCTCAAGAACGTTCACCTCGCTCCGCAGTGGCTTGTTCATCTCGAGAAGAAGCTACACTCTCTCGAGGCAAAGCCCGGCTTCCGCCTGTTCCTTACCTCAGAGGTCCACCCGGCCCTTCCTGGTGCTCTGCTCCGGTGCGTTGCCCTTCTTACGTGTGTCCACCAAACGTTATCTAATCACGAGTGCGAACGGCCAACAGTATGTCTCGAGTTCTTGTTTTCGAGCCGCCTCCTGGCGTGGGTGCCAATTTGGAACACATCTTGGCGGCTATCCCGGCGGAGCGCATGGCCAAGGCTCCTGTCGAACGTTCCCGTCTGCACTTCATCCTCGCATGGCTGCATGCTGTTGTGCAGGAGCGGCTGCGGTACGCGCCACTTGGTTGGTCCAAAACATTCGAGTTCAACGAGTCAGACATGCGGTGCGGTTTGGATACCATCGATACATGGGTTGATGTGGCCGCCCACGGCCGTAGCAACCTTCCCCCGGAGAGAATTCCCTGGTCTGCCCTCAAGACCCTTCTTGCCCAGACCGTGTACGGCGGCAGGATCGACAATCCCTTCGACCAGCGGCTTTTGGAGTCCTTCCTCGACTATCTCTTCACGGCTCATGCCTTTGATGAAGGCTTCACCCTTACTCCGAGTATCGAAGGAGCAGGCAAGCTCACCGCACCGGAGGGCAAGTCTCGAGATGACTTTGCTCGATGGGTGCGCGAGGTTATCCCCAAGCGCGAGACCCCAGCATGGCTCGGCCTCCCTGAAAACGCCGAGATGATGCTTCTAGTGGAAGCCGGTCGGCGCACACTCGCCCGCCTCCTCAAGCTTCAATCAATGGAGGACGACGCGGGTCTGCTTCCTGCCTCCGCTGGCGATTCTGCAAGTTCCGAAGATGGCGAAAAGCGCACGGCGGATCCGCGACCTGCCTGGATCCAGGCTCTGCACGCTTCTACCGATAAGTGGCTGCTTCTCATTCCCGCCCCGAGCGCTGGGTCTCAGCAACAAACCCCCGCAAGTGAAGAGAAGCTCCAGGATCCCCTCTACCGCTGCTTCGACCGCGAGGTGCGAGCCGGAAGGGCTCTCGTGACCAAGGTGCGCCACGATCTCGCCCAGGTCATTCTCGCATGCAAGGGCGAAATCAAGCAGACCAACTACCTCCGCCGCCTCATCACCGATCTCTCCAAGGGCGTCGTCCCCAAGGACTGGCGCCGTTATGCCATTCCCGAATCCGTGGGTGTGAGCGCTTGGCTCGTAGACCTCGCAGAGAGGCTGCAGCAGCTGGAGCGTCTCAGTGCGGATATGCTCCGTACTCCGCGCCCGCCCCTCACCGTTTGGCTTGGCGGCCTCTTCGCTCCTGAGGCTTTCATCACCGCCACTCGTCAGGCGGCCGCTCGCGCTCACTCCTGGTCGTTGGAGCACCTCGAATTGCACCTCTTGCCAGCTGCCGCCGCGGCCTCGGATCCCGATGCCTTTGTGCTTCAGGGTCTCACCCTCGAGGGAGGTGCCGGCTGGCGTAATGAGCAGTTGTCCATCGTGCCCCAGCTCTTCACGCCCATGCCCGACACTGCGTTCGTATGGCGCCACACTCTGGACCACACCACGCCGGCCACTCCCAAGGAGGCCTCTGTCAACGTGCCTGTCTACATCAACGGCAAGCGTACCGAGTTCCTCTTCGCCGTGGACATGCCTGCCCCTGCCGACGTCGCTCCCGCCGTGTGGTATCAGCGCGGCCTCGCCCTCACCGCCTGGGCTCGCGATCGCGCTTAAGAAGTGCAACATTGCCCCAACCCTCTCCTTCATTTTTGTTACGATTGTACTCTTTTAAAAGAGAGAAGAGACTTGTTCAATTCATCCCCAACTTGCCCTCTTCATGTGCAATCGGGGCATGATGAGTATGGAGAGTTAGGACATCGTGGATGCTCGCCTATCTACATCTGCTTCATGACTCGCTAGGGGAGGGCAGGACACCACGTGGTGAGGTGAGCTTGGAGGCGGCGGGTGGCTACGAGGCCGTGGCAGTGTTCACAGATGACAGAGGATCCATCGGCCGCAGCCTGCTCCAGCAGGTGCCCTCGGCCCCGCTCCACCTCCAGAATGGCCATCCCGCTCTCTTCCGCACGCTCACTGCCCTCTTGCTTCTTCTCCCGTTGCTGCTGCCGTCCTTCTGGCCACCACGGACCTGCTGCCGCTGGCGGAAAGGGAAACGAAGAAGACGATGATGATGATGATGATGATGATGATGAAGAGGAGGAGGAAAAGGGCATGAAAGTGGGAGTGGTGGTAGTGGTAGTGTGGTGCAGGTGCAGGCGTCGTGCGGCCTCAACCAGGTCGGGGTCGTCAGCACCCAAGGCGGCAGCGATGGTGGCCATCTCCTCCTCGCTTAGCCCTCTGCCAGCCTCCACCTCGAAGAAGCCACTTCGATGCCGCTGGGACCCACCGCCTCCTCGTTGCCCTGTGCTGGCGTAGGTCTCTTCGTCCAGTTCCATGGAGGGTGTTCGTGTGTGTAGGTGGGTGTTGTGTGGAACGGCAGCTGATGGAATATCTCATTTTCTTTTATATTTTCCTCATACAATTATAAGGAAAATGTTTTTTCTGTTGATTTTCCTTGTGTAGACGGATTATCGATTGCGCGAAGATGGCGCAGCAACAACAGCCAGGGGGACAGCCTATCCCCATCACGAGCCTTAGCCTCGAACAGCTTTCCACCCTCAAACAGCAGTTCGATGAGGTGCCCACCTTTTACCTTCCAGGCGTTATTAGAATTAAAAATGTTTTTCAACAATGTTGATTGCAAAAATCGAAACATTTTTAATTCTCACAATCCGCGGTGGTTGTTTGGGAAGTAGGAGGCGCAAACGTTGGCATCGTCGCTGCAGAAGCTCAAGACGGCAGGACAGCGATTTCTTGACTCGAAGGAATCGCTCTCCGCCCTCACCCCGGCTGCAGAGGGTAGAGTAACCCCCCTTGCCCGCTTCGCACCTCTACCTCACGTACTTAACAAATAATCACCCACTCCTGTGGTGTACGAATGTAATGTTTAGGGCGAGAGGTCCTGGCGCCACTCACCAGCTCGGTACCTGCCGCATTCGTGTTTGCTCTTGTGTGCTGCCACTAAGTATGAGAATGGTGATGTGTTTCTTCTTGACCTCCAGCTGTACGTGAAGGGGAAGCTCACGCATGTGGATGCCGTGATGATTGACATCGGCACCGGATACTACATCGAGCGTGTACATATCCTACTGACAGTTTAAATTAGCTATGGCGATATGACTCATGCTTTGCGTGTTCAATTGGGTTTGGTTGGATCTATTGCAGACGCCGCAGCAGGGCCAAGAGTACGTGGATCGGAAGTTGGCGTTGGTGCAGGAGAACGCAGAAAAGCTGCAGCAGGCGCTCCTCACCAAGCGAAAGAACATCGAGGCCATTGTTGCCGTCATGCAGGAGAAGATGGCTGCCAACTCCTCGTGATGATTCGCGCTTCTACCCCGAACAATTTAGTTTTGTGAACGGCAAGCGAGAAGCTGAGGGTCATGCAGTCGCGAGTGTCGTGGCGAGTCCAGCATTCGGTTCAGTAGTTGCTGTGCAAGATAGCACGTATGTAGTGTCGCGCATCAGCAGTCGAGTGAGAGTGAGTTTTCTGAGAGAGAACGACGCGACGTATATGGCTGGAATGTGCGAGTTTTTTCTCTTCGAGGTACAGCATAGGGTAACCGGAGCAAGGTCGGGGCCAATAAGAATTTTGCTCATGACCAGACCTTAATTAAGCTTGAGGAGATGGACCCGACTTTTATTCGCACAGCCGCACTCTCCACACAGTCAACTGACCTCTGCCCACCATGCTGTTCCTGGGATGTCGGCTGCCAGCCTCACCCAAGGCTGCCGCCGTGCTTGCGCTCGTGCTCGCCTGCTTGGCCGTCGTTTCCGCCCTCGATGACTCATGCTGCCCGGCGTGCTCAGCGTGGCAGGGCGACTGCCCCATCGCCGGTATCTCCATCAACGCGTTCGACACCGAGAGCGAGTGCGTCGCCGCCGTACCGGGTGGCTGCCTCTACAACCCGCAGGGCACTTGGACTGGCATCTACGAGCCGTGTGCTCCCTCGCCGTGCTCGTTCTTGTGGGCCTCGATGGCGGAGTTCTCTGGCGACCGCAAGCCACGCCTGGGCACGTGTGTTCCAGGACGAGCCTACAATGCTGCTCCCATCCGCACGAACGGCATCTACGGGGCGTATGTTGCCTTCGTCAACCAGAGCCAGACTGTCGCCGCCGCTGTGCGCGACGCATACGACGGCAACCAGCTCATCGTCGGCCCCACCCGCACTCCGGCGGGCAACATCAAGGTGTCGGGCAGTGTTCTGTTCTGGACCGAGATAGCGCAAACCAACCGTCGCCTTCGTTCCCGAACCGGTGCGACGTACACGGAGTACGCATTCGACATCAGCAACAGAGGCTCCTCACTCAACTACGGGGCCAACGAGAAGTACATCATCACGGGCATCACCAACCGCTGGGCCGACGGTGTCGACTGGTACATCTACCAGTTCGGTCAGCCACAGACTCTGGTCTCTGTGTTCGGTATCAAGCAGGCGGGATCGTCCTTCATTTCTTACGAACCCATCATGCGTGGACCCTATGCCTTTGTGCTCGACGTGGACACGATGAATCCGAGTGGACCGAACGATCAAGATACGATCACCCTGCACGTGTGGGACGTGCGTCCGGGCATGGCCAACTCGACCCACCGCATGCTCAACGTGAACATCTCGCACTGCCTCTACAGCCAGCAGTCCCAGCTCAACCCCGACACGATCTCGGACAACAACTTCAACGTGTTCTGCCTGGACGATAACAACTTGGCGACGTGCACCTTCTACTATGCTGGAACGAGTGGCGAGGGGGGCTCAGCGGTGCTGTGCAAGATGGACATGACCGGGACCACCACCCCGCTCATCGACAAGTCGCACTCTAACTACGTGCTCTCTGACTCGAATCCTCTGTTTGCGCCATCCGGCGTCGTGTATGCGGCCGCGAGTGACACGACGCAAGTGAACCCGGGAGACATGATGGTGTACCTCTACGCCTCCAACAGTTCCAAGGCCTCCTACCATTGGTTCAACGACATGCTCAACAATGATGTGACCTACTGCTTCGCGCCGGCCTTCCCGAACTTGCACCTCCCGTCGAGCCCTAGCTCGAACACGTACATCGCGCTGGTGGGCCACAAGCTGATCTATCGGGTGACTCCGGGCTTTGGTACGGCTGCCTTCTTCGGCTTCGACTTTGACACCAACCAAGTCACTCCGGTCAACCTTCCGTGGGGAACCCCCAACACGCGCTGCAACGCTTACACTTACGGCGGATCGTGCGACCGATGCTCTGCCGAAGTGCTCCAGGGCTACACGCGCGTGTACGCGATGACCAACGGGACTCTGGTGTTCCAGTTCGCGCAGAACGACGATAGCGTGATGTACTATGGCGTGGCCCAGCTGGAGAGCAGCTTCGTCCTGGACAAGAACCCTGCTTTCGGCTGCGTGAAGACCGGATGCTCCGCCGCCGGTGGCTTCTGTGATCATGGCCAGTGCCACTGCTTCCCGGGCTGCTCGGGCGCGGACTGCAGCCAAGGTAGTGCCTTCTGCAGCAAGCAATCCCTCGACTGGTGCTCCTCCAAATAGTAGACTTCGAAGCTCTGCTCCCTTCTTCTCCCTTACATGCCCCACCAACACCTCTCGCCCCAAATAAAGGTCCCTCTCAAGACAACACTACAACGCTACAGGATTCTCGTGAGGAGCGAATAATTGGCAGTAGCCTCGTCCATCACGAACTCACCACCAACCCGCATCTTGATGATGTCACCTGCATCAGAGTTAAGGGATGCATCATGCGTTGGTCGGTGGGCCGATCCCTAGTACCAACACTAGCGCGGGAGTGCATCCACAGGGCGGATGAGTGGAGTACTGGCCAGGCCTGCTCCTGTGGTCGGTCAAAAAGAAATAAAAAGAAATCAAAAGAAGGAAACTCATAAAAAGAAGAAGGAATATGAAATATGAAATAAATAAAAATAAAATAAATGGAGGGGGACGGAGGAGAGGGGGATGAGGCCCTACGCTGCACGCGGGAGGACTTTGACCCGCCCATCGTGCTCGGAGGAGCTCTCTTCGCCACCGGCGATGAAGACGATGTGACCTCCGGGGACGAGGGGGGCAGCCTCCTCTCCGCCCAAGAGGTCGAAGAGGAGGCCCGCCTGGGCTCTCAGAAGTTCTTCCTCTTCGCTGATGAGGTACACCTCCTCTTTCCCCCCTTACACACGTGTCCGTCGCTCACCTTCATCTTCTTCCTTGACACCTACTCCTCGATGATGGTGATGACAGAGGCTGGAGGTGCGAGAGCTGGGCTACAGCGGGACGAATGCGGCATACGTGTGGCCCAACGGAGGCCGCCTCGCTGCACTTCTTCCCTCGGCTCCAGTTCCCTCTCCCCGTCTTCTGGAGCTGGGCTCGGGCACAGGTGCTTCCTTGCATCCTCTCCACCATCACGAACTGGGCTTCATGGCGATGATGATGACGATTGTTGAATGTACATTGATCATCGGCTTTCATTCCACAATGCAGGTATTCTCACGATCTACCTCCGAAGGAAGGGATGGCGGGTGGTGAGCAGCGACTATGATGATCCGGAGATCGAGGAGAACATCGCCCACAACTGCCGCCTCAATAGCGTGGAACACTACCACGTCCCTCACACGTGGGGGCAGCCCTTCCCCTTTGAGCTTCTCCATACTCATTTTGCCACAATGAGCCAGAGAGGTGACGACGCTGAACGGACACGTACCGGCTTCCCCTCCACTCACAGGAACCTGTCGCAATCGTTTAACTCCCATCGCTATCACAGGAGGAGAGGTGGATGTGGTGGTGGCATCGGACATCTTGCTGTACGCCGAGCAGTACGACAATTTGGTGGCTACTCTCCTGCAAATCTTTAAGCACTCTTACGAGACCAAGGCTCGCGATGCGACCACGACATCAGGTACCACGAATCGTGACCTTGGCCTTTGCTGTAAAAATGATGGATGGTGGGTGATGTGGCCAGGTGGCCTGATGGTGGAAGGAAAAGAGTACAGATATCCAGTGTTTCTGTTGAATGTGGCGCGAAGGCTGAAGACGACGCCACTCTTTTTTGAGAAAATGGAGCGGGCTGGCTTCGAGGTGCATCACCTCCGAGACAAAGGATCAAATGTGGCCATCACCCACAAGCAATATTGCGCCCGCACATAAGGCGCCTGGAAAGGGGATTGCCTAAGCACTGTCACGCACCCGTTCTTCCCCGTATCAACTATCCTCCCATAGTACACTCACATCTTGCGGCTTGCTGCAGTTCTTGCCTTAGAAGAGGAGGCACCCCTTCTTCTTTTTCCTCATCCCACTCTCTGATGTTGATCGCCGGACGTGTTTTGCCCGCCACACTCGAATATCCCGCACTAACATAGGCACGGGAGGTCAGCATTAAAGGGCACAGTAGGAGTCGAAGGCTGGTGGCCCTACCGAGGCAGAAGAAGAGCTCATTGATGTTTTGGTTGGTCTTGGCGCTGGTTTCGAAAAAAGGTCGCTTGTGTTTGGTGGCCAGAGCTTGTCCCTC
>CDEZ01021704.1:0-27317 GCA_000826365.1 Acanthamoeba royreba | reverse complement strand
TGATGGGATGCCTTGTGCTCTTCCAAGCTGATCGCGTTGTATTCATTCGAGAGCACTCGACAGGCAGCTACTCCACTCTTACGTTCTACCTGGCCAAAGTGGTGGCCGATCTGCCGTTCCTTCTTCTGGCGCCTGGGATTCTGTGCCCCATTACCTACTGGATGGTCGGCTATCAGGCCGAGGTGGATAAGTTCTTCATCTACTGTGCAGGCTGCATCGCAGTCACCACGGCAGCCCATTCGATGGGCCTGGCGATCAGCGCGGGCGCACCCAACATGCACGTTGTACGAAACGCCAAGTTTCAATTCAAATGGAGAAGATCTAATCTTTACCGACACAGGCGAACTCAATCGCTTCCTTGATGCTTATTACTCTCATGCTTGTCGGCGGACTATTTCTCAACGACGACTCCATCCCCAAATGGCTCATCTGGTACGGCCATCACTCGTGGTTCTGTTATTCCTTTGTTTGTTCATTCATTTCTCTGTGCCACAGGGTCAAGTACTTCTCGCCGTACAAGTATGGATTTCAGATCCTTGCACGGAACGAGTTCGAGGGTCTCACCTTCACTTGCAACAGCGCTGATACATCCTGTTACAAAAGTAACTTTACCTCCACTCCCCCCGCCGATGGTGAGGGAACTCACCTATCTTTCTTTTTGCTTCGTCCACATCTCAGCGGGGGAGGAAGTCATAAAGTTCCTCAACATGGACAACAATCAAGGCACAATCTGGGCATCGTTCCTGTTCCTGCTGATGCAAATCTCGGTGTACCATACTGTGGCTTACGTCATGCTGCGCCTCACTGCTGGCCGCCAGAAGTGTTGAGCGTATGTACATCTAATTTCACAGGGACATGTCAGATATGTGGTGGTGAGTAGGATAAAGGTGTTGTTTACATTCCCATTGAAGGTTAGGGCTCTTGAGGTCTCTATGAATGATGGGCAGCTTAAAGAGGTGTAGGTAGTTCTGTGCATTGGCTGTGGTTGCCTTCTTCCTCGGTGTGGAACTCACCTGAGCCTCCTCAGGCTTGGGCTGCAAAGTTGTCTGGGCCTCTGCCTCTGCAGGCCCCCGGGGAATGCTTAAGCACGATGGGCAAGGTGAAGGACAGTATTGGCACGATCCTTGGCGTTGGGGAAAAAGTGACTCAAGGTGGGATGGAGGACAGACGAGGAGACTTCGATCTTGGTCATGGTCTTGTTCTGGTTCTGATTATCTTGGAGATGGGGTCACACCTTGGCAGATGAAAACTGAGAAGAGAAACAACTTGAATGACATGAACAAAGGAACAAGGAAATGTACCTGGCCTTGGTTGTTTGGGGTGTGGAGGTTGTGGGGCTGAGATTGGGCTCCTGTGGGTTTTTTGTTGACACATTCTGACAGTCCAGGATGCAAGCAAACCCACTGGCTTGATGTGCCTGTGTCTGATTAAATGGGCAAGTGTACTGGAAAGTGACATGTGCAGGTGGAGTGTGATGAAATGACTGTGACCTGCCAGCCCCAGCTGAAGTGTCTGTCAAAATAAGATGATGCTTGTGACATGAAGAGGCTTTAGAATATCTTATACTTGGTGGAGTGGGGTTAATGCCATAAAGTATTTGCCTGCTGTTGGGCATGATGGGCACATAATGGCATCATTGGCATGGTTGTCTTCAGTGTCACCATCATCATGCTATCAACACCACCACTAACTTTCATCCCAGTCTTGGGCCCGTTCTTCTGCTTCTTCATGGTTGCAAGCGTTGGAGAGTAGAGCCTGTGAAGGTGGTCCTTGCCAAGAATGATACCACAGACATGTTTTCTTCAGCTCATGCCATGAGCACACCACCAAGTACATGTCCTTCTTGGCCAGACTGATATGTACTCTGGATGAGCCTGTATCTATTGTTGATATCCAAGACTAACAGATTGGTGCTTGGAGGAATAGTGGCACTTGATGTTGCTAGTGATGTGACCCCCCTTAGACTTCCTTTTCTTTACGAACCTGTGCTGGTGTACATCTGTGGAGAGGCTCACTTGGGGGTGTGTAGATATAGACATCATGAAAAGACCTATGGACGCCTTTTGTTTGTGAAAAAGGAAAGAATTGTAAGAGAGGGAGAAGGTCTAGAAGGTGGACATGTGTGTAAGAGTCACAGCTGCTCTGAGAGGCCTGACCCTGCCCTTACCCTGATCAAGGACTATGCTATCAAGCCGCTGTGTAACTGGAGCAGCGTGCTTCCTGCCTCGCTCCCGAAGCAGGCAACGGTGACAGGTGGTCATCCATTCACGAGGAAGCTGGTACAATGGCTGAGGGGAAATTTGGTTTATGTATTTGTTTGAAAAGTACTTACACCGAAGCTCTTTGCTTTCGCTCCTGTTTGAAGTTACTGCTTGAACTTCGTGGTGGCCGGACCGCTGGCAGGAAGCGAAGATGATGAAGTTGAGGACGAAGGAGCAGATTTGAGGGGAAACGAGGCGTGCGTGTTGGCCAAAGCAAGCATTTGGGAAGGTCGTGTGGTGATCACTGCCAGTGTGCCCAGAGGCGTCCATCCGAAATTGTTCTCACCATACTCTAAACGCAGATCCAACTCGTGATCTCCCTGTACCAATTCGTTAGCATGATGAATGTACAGCAATATATTCAGCATTACAACGTACAGCATCCCGTAGCTCACGAAGTTTGGCCATGATCGTGGCCTTGCTGATGTGAATCTTGCCTTCTGTCCCGAAAGATACGACCTGCATGAAGGAAGAAGCAGCCCGGAGTGAGGGTTGACTGTACGTGGTAATCGGGAGTATAGTACCGTATCGAAACGATCCGAATCCGCAGGGAAGACATTAGGTTGCATGTACGGTTTGATATTGAGGGGATGCATGGTCATCTTGAATGTGCTAATGAGTCCAGCACCAACTTTCTTCTTTAGCATGCCCCAGAATCGTTTGCCTTCAAGGTGAAGTCGATAGTCCTTCAGCTCCAAGTCTAAGTAGGGTAGCTGAACGGTTAATAAGGGGAACGGGAAAAACTACAATCACTTTGTATACCTTTTGGCTTTGCTGCTCGAACATGTACACGTATTCCATGTTCTTCAACAGGACCAATCTCCATCCTCACGGCCTCGACCTTAAGCTTTTGTTCGCGGAACTGTGCCTCCTGTTGGAACATTGTCAGCCACAGTCATCACGTACGAATGAGAATAACTGGAAGGTACCTTGTCGCCCCAATTCCTATCCACGATCTTGTAGCCGGTAAGGAAGAAGCGAATGCAAAGGAGGAGCGCGGGTATGTAGAGGGCCTGGCTTCCAATGAGCATGGGCAGAGTAACTGGCCAGAACATCCACAGTGGCACAACCACTGTCAAAAGTAGATTACCGATAGTTCCGTTCCTATAGCACCACCTGTGGGACATAGGTTAAAAGGGACTCTTGAAGGAAGAGTTACGAAGTGAGTTACCTAGTGGCTGCAGCCAGGGCGCGGTTATTGCCACCTAAAGCCTTCTGGAACATGAGCCAGAGATTCTGTACGAGGAGAGATTTAGATTCGCACTAGCCGTCAAGCACGTAAGACAAAGTAATGGGCTTACGATAAACAGATCGACCACAGCAGACAGAGCTTTGTGGATGATTTCACGAACGAATTGACCAAAGCGAGACAGCTGCCTGTGGATGAAACGAAGAGCCTTGGCTGCAATTTCCACGGTGATGACGTAGACCTGCATTATATGACCCCAGGTCAGATCGCTTAACGCTTCGTAAGGCCAGTTTCCATGTACCCTTATTGAAGTTCTGCGCATGGCCTGGCCTGCCCGCGCTACTTTGCCCCATATCCACCGCCACATCACCGACGGCTGATACAATGGGAACTTATTCCGCTCTAGCGATGTGGGTGAAGTCAGGAAGAGCAACGATAAGAATAAGGGCATTCGACGTACGGTAAGTAAGCAGTGTTAGCAGTGGCATGCACACAATGGCATGCACGATGTATTGCCCGATCAGAACCATCAGCGTGGTACAGAGATCCCACCAGGAAAGGGATCGCCAGTTATAGAATATGTAGGCCGGAATGGGGACCAGGGGGAACAGTAGCAATGTCAATATGTACAACCCGACACATGGTCCCGCCAATCCAGTCAGGAGGCATATGAGGAGAGTTACAGGGCGAGGAGGGACGCCTGCACAGAGAAGTAAGAACATATCCACCAAGAAATTGAGGATGTGAAGATGACGTACGTGGCCTCCACAGCGGCGAGCCAAGCGTGGTGATGAAGTAAACTACAGCGGCTGAGAGAAGGGTCAGCATGAATTGAATGAAAGAAGTTACGAGAGGGATGGCGTACTGGGTAGCGTTAAGAGCAACAGAAAGTCGTTGAGTACCAGCAACAAGAAGTGTCCCAGCACGCCGAGGATGTACACTTGCATCCACCAGAAGTTATTATGCACTTCGACTGCAGTGGAATCCATTTAGAGATTTATGCAGTGGAATAGAGCTCAGGGGGGAGTGGGTACGAGACGCTAAAGACAGAATTGCAGAGAGGACAGGCATAGCGATGGTCGCATTGAATTGATGTCGGAAGTTGATGTAGAGGCGTAACAGTGGAGCTAGAAGATATCCGAGCACTTTGATAGGCAGCATGATGGTGTGCGGGCTTCGCTTCAGAGCCAAGAAAAACTCCTGCAAGGAATGTTATCAGGAACTACACAGAGGGGCAAGTTTCTAAGCTCTGGTGATACCTGATGGATAACATAGCGGCATCCCAGCTTATAATCCTGCTCAGGCGACTGAGACTGGATTTGCAGAAGAAGCCTGCAGCACATAAGATTCCCCATGAGAACACTTCTTCAAGATCACAAATCAAGGCAGGAGCAATACCTCTGCTGATTTTGCCAAAGGTAGTGCTTGTATCGGAAAAGCTGCTTCATCGTTTTACCTTTCCGCTTATTCTTGAGTATCTGGGGCGAATCGGGTTGTAATCCAAGCCACCTCTTGTCAGAGAGCAGCAAATCTCTCCACAAGGACTCGTCCTCGGACAAACACCACCATTGGCTGCCAGGTAATATATCAGCAAGGTGCATTCAGGTCGAGATTGTCGGTGCAACGGCGGGAAGTACCTGCAAACCAGTCCTGCGCGAAGCGCTAGATCAGAGCAGTTGAGGTGTGAAAAGATCTTCAACATGACTTCATCTGGCAGATCGAAGACGGGCAGGAGTGTCGTGGAGGAAGTCTGTCTTCGTGACTTCATCGTCATCGCATTCCAGTAATCCTTGCCCTTACGACGGACGGTAGCAGAAAGGCCTGTCTTTTTGTTGTGCAGCTTGGCCATTCCCCAGAGCCTACCGAAAAGGGATGGCACTTGCACGATAAGCAGTACTGTACAGATGATTTGCAGAAGCTGCAGCAGGTCTACGATCAATAACATAAGCTCTCCCAGCACCACTTCATGCCAGTGAGACATCTCTCCGATCATCACCGTATAACGTGTCCTCTGCGCATGGGGGTATCAGTAATATAGAGTACGGTGGGAGCTACAGCTATGATGTACCGCTAACTTGAAGGTAAGTGATGGTAGACGCCACAACGTTACACCGATCACAAAGGCTACTAGGCCGCACAAGATATCAACAGGAACCATTGCGGCATGACCCACAATGGTACTTCGGGCTTCTCTGTCCGTTATTGCCTGGAAGAAGATGAATGGTCGGTATGTGGAATTATATAGAGCCAAGCACACTTACCTTGCGCACGTCGCGGATGAGGGTAGGTGAACGCCAAACGAACGGAAGAGTAATAAGAAGAACCGGGACGAAAGGAATATCCTGCAGCCATTCTAGAAACAGGTATCCTACCGCTGATTGTAGCCATAGCATGGCTCCTCTATCCTTTGCAGCTCTCTTCTCGCGGAACAATTTGAAGATCCGGAGGACGCTTGGAATGCGCCACAGCGTGACCATCATTATTGCCACTATATGTAATAATTAGTCGTATCGATTTCTTCAAGAGTGCAGCCGGCATACCTAGCAATGCACCAATGTATTCGATCACTCCCGCAAGGGCACTGCGGGCGACGTATATACGTTTATTCGTGTCCAAGCAGGCGGGCTGTTCATCAACAAAGAGAATTAATACTTTATGTCTCTGAGGTGATAAGAAAGAGAGCAAAAGCGTACGTCACGAAGCCGAGAGTAGACCTTCAGTAATCGCCATGGACATAGAATGCAGACAACGAAGGGCACAACGAATGGCAGGTCGAGCAGAGTTTCGCCAAGGAGTCTCAGCACCTCTGTCCTACACTTGTTGTCTGTATCTAGCTCTTTTGCCTACAATGCAAGCTGTTAGGTTAGATCCCAATCCAAAGGAGGTAACTGTCGGGGTTTGTACCTTTCCGTACAACCTATAAAGCAGGCCTGGCAGACGCCATAGCAATAGCGGCGACACGGCGATGAAAGGAGAATCTAATAGGAGGTTGAACGACTCTCTGAACACTACGCCATGGAAGGATGTGGTCTTGCTGTCGCGTCGACTTTCCTTCGGGCGATCATCTGTGTTCTTTCTCTTCTTCCCTGAATTGTCATCGCCGCTTTCCGTAGGAGGAGCCCTTGCCGTAGGCTCCTGGCTGTTCCACACCATACGTAGCTTTCTGATCGTAGTGAAGCTGCGCCACGAAACTAGCAAGATCGCAAGGCAAGCAGCCGCGGGAATATCGAAGATGAGCAGCAGGAATTGCTTCGCTATCTCTCGACGTCTGGCCCAGTAGTCGTCAGTGCGCTTCCACAGGCGCAGGACAGCAAGAGCACGCCAACCACAGACTACTAGCGGAAGGAACAGGAGAACGAAGGGCAAATCGATGAGCAGTAGTGCGAATTGATAGAACACCACGACGTGGCATCGAGAGCCTTCGCGAAAGTCGTAGATGTTAGGTCGATTGGTAGCCTCTGCAAGAACATCATCAAAGTCAACTTATGTTCACGAAGAGGAAAATGGACATTGGTCACCTTTGAGACGTGGAAACTCCTCCCGCAGCTGAGCAATAAGAGCGCGAGCATTCCAAAGGGTCACTACCGTGACCAAGCCCAAGGGCACAGCGACGATATCGAGTACAGCAAGCCGGAACTGGACTAAGGCAACTTGTCTTTTGTCTGAATTGTCCGCACACTTTGAGGAAAGATGAAGATTAGGATCGGACTGCGAAGTGATTGAGCGCTCATTTACCTTCCCGAATTGGGAGTAGAGTGAGGGGAGCCGCCAGAGTGTAGCGCCAGCGAGGATCGTAATGGCAATGAAGGGCAAATCAAGAAAGGTCATCATAGCATAGTAAAACACATGTTTGTGGAGCTGCAATCCTGTTGATTTCTGTAAAAAGGACTCAGGATCTTTTAGTTGATCTCGACAAGTGGAGCGGAATACCTTTAGTGCAGCGACAAGGGGGCCTGCATGCCAAATGCAGAGAACGGTGAAGATTCCCAACACTATGGCGACAGGATCCAGTATTGCACAGAGCAAGACCTCTCCCGCGGCACTCCTCATTTCGGAGAGGTTCTGTGCCTGCAATAATATAGAAGTTTGTGAGGCCTCTTCGAGCATGGTTTTGGGGTGTCCTTACCTTAGCGAATCTTCGCCGAAGAGATGGAAGCCGCCAAAACATGACCGAAATGAAGATAATGAACAGGAAGTACGGAGAATCAAGAATTACTTTCCCAAAGCTAGCAAACACGCTGGAATGCACTGCCAACAGTTCTTTACCCTGCATGCAAGAAAGCAACTTAGGTGAATGAGAATCTCCAGTAAAAGATCGTACATACCGTGAGCTTCTGCCTGAGTTCTGCGTAGTGCCATACTGTTACACGCACTGCCACATAGGCTAGTAACGCCGGAGGGTCGAGAAGCAAGCAGCCCAAGGACACCAGCACGGCCTTACGCTTCTTCTCCAACGTTTGAGGCTGGCCAACCGGAGTCGAGGAGGCCGAGTTCGATCGTAGCAAGCGAAGCAAAGTTGGCAACCGCCAGACGGTGATAACGACGAACGTGAAAGCGAGGAGGAACGGAGAGTCGAGAAGCAGCAAGCCGAAGTTCTTGAATACGGCCCGATGAAAGCCTAAGCCATTCCTTCCTCTGCAGCTGCCCGTACGGAAGCGAACGAGGTCAATCGTCAGCTGTGCAGAGTTCCATCGGAGGAAATGTATCACTGCCCGGCAGAGAAGGGACAGAATATCGAGCAGACTACAGAATGGCTGTTGTATGCAAGCTTTGCGCTTGCTGTAGAGATGGTCCGGCTTGCTCTTGCCAAGTCTCTTGAACAGTACGGGGAGACGCCAGAAGGTGGCGAACGTAGCCAACAGGGACAAGAAGAAGGGAACGTCCAGGAGCAGTGATACAGCATGGCGGAACACGATGCCGTGGGCCCAGAGACCGCTATACCAACTCTGCCTTTCAGCGTTGATGGATTTACGAATGTCCGCTGTAAAGTCTGGCCAGTGCCATCGTGTGAGATAGAGAAGCGCTGTGAAGAGAAGAGCGAACGGATCCAACGGCAAGCAGAAGGCTTGTTCGTAGCACGCATATGACTTCTCTTGTCGTGAAAGGCTATCGAAATCCCTTGCCGCGTACTTACGGTCTATCGTTTGGAATGCTCGCCTCAAGGCCGGGATCCTCCACAGGGTAAGGCCCACGACCAGCACGCAGAGGATTGCAGGAGAATCGAGTAGCAGGAGGAAGGTGTGGCGTAGAATGATTTGATGTGCCTTAAGGCTGGATAGATCGGTTTCTCTCCTCAGCGCACCGCAAAGGTCAGACCAGCCCCAGATCGTAACGAGTTGAACTCCGGCGAAGAGGAGACAAGGCATATCTAGCAATACGCAGGCAGCTTGCTCAACGCACTGTCGCCTCTTCCCTGGGATTGTGGTCTGGGCCCGGAGCTTGCGCACCAGAACCCAGCTGCGCCACAGAGTGAGGCTCACAAAGATGATGCAGAGTAGCATGGGCAGGTCGAGAAGGACGAGCCTAGCGTGGCAGAATACTTGAGAGTGATAGCTAAGATTTTTCTTGCCCGCAGCTTCGGTGCGAAATCCGGAAGCATGCCATGTAGTAAGGATGATCGCGGAGAAGATAAGAGAAGGAATGTCGAGCAGTAGGCACGCGAATTGTCTCCAGCATATTGTCCGCCGACGATGGAGATCGAGCCTGTCCACCTTTCTCAACTTCTTTACCAGACGAGGGAGCCGCCACAGCGTAAGTGCGACAACGAGTGCCATAGCTATAAACGGGAGATCCAAAACGAGCAATACGAAGTTTCTAATCATGGCTACGTGTGGCACCAGACTTCCTAGCCGTTTACGTGCTCGGATGTCCTGATAGTTAAGTATGAGTAAAGACAATAACAGGCGAACCAGTCCTGGGTACCTGCAAAGCTGCGAACAGTGGCCTAGCATTCCACATGGTGACAACCACCAGCACGAAGCAGACGAAAGCAGGAATGTCCAGTAGAGCGCACACGAACTGTTGGCCAACACAGTGCCGCCATGACCGTTCCTCGAAAGGTTCATCAGCTGCTTTGGGGGCTGAAGAGCCTGAGGCCGCCGCTCTTCGAGAGCTTGCCGGTCGTTTCACGCTAGCGGCTGCGAGGATATGGTAGAGCTTTCGCCAGAAGTAGAACGCTCTGCCCCAGAGGGCAAGAGAAGTAACAACAGCCATTAGCACAAACGGTACGTCGAGCACCCACGCTAAGAACTGCCTGGAAGCTATGCCTCGCCATTCATCCACAGTTCCCTAGAAACACCTGGTGAGCCAGGTCTGGTTCCCATTGCAAGAAGTGGGTACCTTTGACAGCTGCTGCCAAAGAGCTGGAATTCGCCATAGAGTCAACAAAATGGGAACACAGAGGAGTGCAAACGGAATGTCCGCCAACACATTGAGCCCGGTTATAATGATAGCCATGCGCTGCTCAAGCTGATCCTTGGACTGTTCACACATCACTCAGTGATCAGAATGACTGCCTTTACCTTGGTACATAAGGAGCGTACATGTTGCTTCCACAGCCGCCGCAGCTGAGGCAGGCGCCACAAAGTAATAACCACAAGAAGAAGGAAGGGCAAACATGCGTAATCAACAAATGTGTAGGCAAACTGCTTCCAGCAGAATCCCAAGTAAGGAGTACTACGCTTGTAGGCCTCGTTCTTTGTGGTCCAACTTATGAGCTGCGGTATTCTAGGGAGAGTGCCTGGATTGTTAGTAACTTGAGCCACGCAGTAAGCTGGGTTGGATTTACCTCACGAACGTGATGCAAACCAGTGCAGTACCCACGAAGGCAACAATATCCTTCTGTGCCTGAACAGTAGACTTCGCGTATTCAGAGCTAGCCACAGAGTGCGAGAGGTCAGAGAGAATTATGTTTCTCAACGCAAGCTCAAGCAACTTGTACGTACAAGTCCACCGGAGGCAGTATGTTGAAACCCGGAAAGAAGAGACCCTTGAGCAGAGTCACCACCAATCCTGCATCAAGTTCGCAGCACATGGATCAATTCTTCCCGTCCCATGAGTCCTCTGATCAAGGCCAGCACGCACCGATACCGAGCGACACGGTGGAGATGGTGGCGATGAGAGGACCCTCGTGCTGGAACGCAGCATGCGTCGCATAGAGGGCTCCACCAACGTAGCCCACGACACACACTGGGAAGAGAGTGCATCCAAGCCATCTGCAAATTGCCACCACCATTCCATCATCAGCGAACTTGTTAGAGCTACATTTTGACAAGTCAGTACCTCGGCAACCATAAGCAGGCATACACGACTCGCGAGCGGGCTAATAAGTGTTGCCCCAGAGCTGTCTGCAGACAGAAACAATCGTTGACTGGCACTCAGCAATGTTGAATATAAATACAAACTCAAGAAATTTAAAATTGGCAATTAGAGTTATTATCAAAAACATCCAAATAAATATAAATAAATAAATATCCGTTTCTTCTTACTTGTAGGACGAGGAGGTAGAGCTGCAGAGGAGCAGCAACGAGGGCCGAGGACAGGTGCAACGAGATCAGGGCGGCAATGTAGGGCAAGCGCAACAGGCGCAGCACGAACGCCTCGCCTTGCTGCTGCTTCTGTCTACCACCCATAACGCTTCACCCTGTCGGAGCCGCTACACGCGCACTCCCTGTTGTATGTATTGCAGTAGCAAGTAGAGAGGAAAGTACTACAGGAAGGGTCTCTGTTGTAGTGGAGTGTACGTAAACTGCTGGAGTGTGTTTGATGCCGCTACTCGAGTAGCGAGTTGCATGGTTGGCGACGTGTCGCTCACCTTCCCCAGGAGGCCTTCCCTATTTCTGTGAACAGAGCTCTCGTTTTTTCGAAAGTGCGAAAAAATTTGGCCAATTATAATTGTTGTTCCAAATTGTTTCGGAAACGAAATCTAAATTAGATGGCAAATGGTTTCGAATAAGGCATCAACACAATTTAAAAATTAAAAAAAAGAACATGGACGAAGATGAAGAAGCGCTCCTGGCTGCCGCGATAGAGCTCTCCTTGCGTGAGTCGGGAAGCACTCGTCTGGAAACGCCCGCACCCCTGGATCCTCTTCCGCCACAGCTGCCCCTCCTCACCGACCCCGCTCCTCGTACGTCCTTCGTTCTAAACAAAACAAATATTCATTTATTGCAAAATAATTTATTATTTTAGAAATGATAACAAATTTTTGAAATTATTTCATATTCCTGATGATCTGTGTCCTGGTGTCACAGGTGCCGAAGGAGGAGAGCAGGATGCAGCCTTTGCGTCCATCCTGACGAGCTTAAGGCAGGCTCTGGCCCAACCATCACCTCAGGAGGAGGGAGTGAAGATGGTGAGAGGACATTCCCCATTGCCAAGCAGAGCAGAGCATTGTTGATCATGATGATAACTGACTGTGTATGAACGAACGGTGTGGAATGTAGGTGCTCTGTGTACGACGAGACCTCGGCATGACCACCGGCAAGATAGCTGCGCAGTGCAGCCACGCCACGCTTGGTCTCTACAAGCTGATGGTGGGGTACCATCCGCGGTAAGTGCAGCCTGAAGAACTCTCGACCGTTTTTGCAAAGTATCGGTAACAGATCCCGGGTTCATCTGGCAGATTACTGGAGGAATGGGAAGATAGTCACTGTCCAAAGATAGCCCTTAAGTTGGATAATGAGCAACAAATGTACGACTACCTTGCCATTGTGGAATGGATAATATCTCACTCTCACATTTAATCATTCAAAAGGATGGAGTTGCAACAAAAGGTTACACACCTTTCAAATTACGTGAAACTAAGCAGCTCACTGATCAGAGTGTTTCGGTGCACAGGCTTCGTCCTTAGGACTTCCGTCACACATCGTGATGGACGCAGGCAAGACACAGATAGCGCGCGGATCTCGCACAGTCCTTGCGATAGCCGGTACCGCACGAGATCACTGGTTGTATTTGTCTCGTCAGCTCAATCATTTGTCCAGGGAAGAAGTCAGTTGTGGACAGCGTTACTGGTCATCTCAAGTTGCTGTAACTTCATTCTCCCTCCATCAGCCAAGGCTAGCTAAACTGTGGAGACCATGTCCTTGGCAAAAGAAAGGCACCTGTTAATTGAATATCGACTTTACTTCCTTTCTTCGCAGTTTGTACAGAGCAATGAATGCAGATATAGAGGAGTTCAGAGTGGCGATGCCGATGAGAAGAGACAAGGTACGCGCCCTAAACAAAATGCGCAGGATCTAAGGAACCCTTAAATATGATAGCGGATCCGCAAGGAGGAACGCGCTCGCCGGTGCGTTACAGCCCATCATCCTTGCTGTCACTGTCGTTGTCGCTCTCCAATGTTCGAGGGCTCATGGCGCCAGTAATGCCAGCGCTGTAGGTGGTGTCCATTGAATCATTTATACCAGGCGGCACCTCGAGTTTTCTCACCGGGGCAGGTGCAGAAGATGCTCGATCGCGCTTGTTCCATTGGGTGTCCTTGCCTGTGACCATATTCTGCACGCGCCAAGATCAGCGGGTTCTCACCTACATAGCAGTGCCCTTTCCGTATGTTGTTTGGTACGTACCCTTATCTTTCTTAGTGCAACCGAGAACTTCTTGTTTCTAAGCAAATAGATTACTCTCTTCCAGAACTTCCACACATCCTGCACCAACTTCTATCAGCAACGTTTCTAACGATTGAAGAATTCAAGTCAAGATATACCGAAGAGGCCAGGCAGCCGAAGATCACGAATCCTACCACACTCATATCAATGTCGGTAATGTACCAAGTTCCTATGTTGTAACGATATTCCAACGGGCTACGGAACAACAGTTAGCTTTTCCAGCGTGACGACACGTCATATCAACTGCAGAGAAGAGGCACCATTCTGTTCCCGTCCTTGCGCTGCACTCAATCTGATTCTTTATGGAGCTTTCGAGGTGATCTGCAATGGCCATGATGAGATCGCCCGCTGCTCGCAGAAGATGCATTGGCATACGCACCCTGCTCGGCTCGAGTATAGATGCGATACGCCCATGGCCAACTGAGGATGAACCAGTAGGAAAACGAGAAGACTGCCAGTCGAATCAACTAAACACATATCCCACAGATTAGTCAACTGGTGTTCCGCGTTCCCAACCAGGTGCGGATGGGGAAGGACAAAATGCCGTGCCTGTTCCCAAGTGGTTCCAATCGCTCTTACACGGAAGCGAATCTGTGGACGTACTGAGTGAGGCCAGCAGCAAGTGACAGGGCACACGACAAGGGGAACAACCTGTGACATCCTGATGAGCACGGCGATCATGAATACGGTACCCAGCAACAATGCCGCTCCAGCTGAAAATGAAGGCACTTATTCAGAGCCAGTTCACAGGAAAGAGGGAGAGACAGCATACTCGGTAAGTAGAGGAGCATCCATGACCAGTACTCGCTTCCGGCCTTGAAGAGGCAGAACTTATTGCCAGGTGGTGCGCCCATTTGCTGAACGAGTCGTAGCACATTCTGATCAGGAATACGCGATTCTGCAAGGAAGGGTATGGGCTACGAACCCCCGCTGAGAGACCGATAATGACCATGGTAAACGGTACACCCCACGCGAATATGTGGTACAGGAGTTCGAATCGTCGCAGCATTTGCATGGACCTTTGCAAGCAGATCATCTGTGTTCACGAAAAATGAGTCACGGATCAGCTACAAGAGGCTCTCGCCTAGTTCGGCTAACACGGACCTCGAAGAGATTGATACAAAGAGCTAGCCACCAGTGGCTAGCCGCCAGAGCAAAGAACAGAATGCCGCAGCCTGTCACAGGCGTGGGAACCTGATCAACCACCAAAGAAGCACTGACGCCATCTGCGGGTACCATACCTTGCATGATGCATATGACCCCGTGGCCGTCGTTATCGTGTGCATTGTCCATCGTGATTTGAACTGGAGGCGATCCCTGTGAATTACGGATGAGTCTACTATGACGTGTCTAAGGGATTCTATGGTGTACCTTCGTGCAGGTTAATCTCTGCGGACCGCCGCTGATGATGGAGAAGAACACCAGCACAAATGTGTACGCCACTGCATTCCCGTTCTGAAAAGATCGAACGAGACTTTCAGCAAAACAGATGTCATGGATCAGGACAATCGCAAGCAGCTGCACGCACCATCAAGATGTGAAGCCTTCCCGGATACGCACGCTTATCAGGTATCAGGCACATGCTGACGACCTGACAAACACCAGCACGGTAGATCAGAATGATACACGTGTAGTTGTGTTTAGTAGGAGCCTTCCGTACCACGAAGAAAACCAGGATCAACGAGAAGGTGGCCAGAACGACCATGAGCGAGAATCCACCATTGTACTCGCCTTCCGAGTACATTGGGCTGAGGCACGGCATCAAGCACATTTGGTCTGCTGGTTGAAAGCCCTGCTGCGCCAGAGCCTCTGCTTGATCATAGTTGAACTTGAGAGGGTACGGACAATCGGCATCTTCGTATTGAACCTCTGTTAAGGCACAGCAGGTGAGCTTACAGCTTTCTGGCATCAGGGCAGGGCTATATGGTGTACGGAGGTTCTGTTTCATCTCGACACATATACCAAGGCCATCAGGCGGGAAGGCAGGCACCGGCGTCCCGGTGCTGTTATCGATCAGGTTGCAATTCGGCAACTGACTCTGTTGCATCAATGGCACGAGTAAGACAAAGGCGTGGAAGGTCGATCACGCAAAAGGTACGGTAGAGCTTACCAGTTGATTCTGCTGGGCAAAGTACTCAGTGCAGTGGAGAAGTACAGCCTGGCAGATCGATTGACATGGAGGAAGTACTGCGCGTGCCATGAGGATCAGCGTGTTCATGTCTCATACAATAGGAAAAGGAGTGCGCCTACTGGTAGGGGGATTCGGAATGGGCTGCGGGATGCACTTGAGGAAGGAGCCTGTGCAGGCAAGGGCCAGCAATGCGTTTCGGCAGCGGTATGGAAGGAAGGCATTCGCAAACACCGTCTACGTACAAACCGGAGAGGAGAAAGCGGTGATGGAGGTGAGGTGAGTACATGAACACGGCCGGAAGGAGAGACAAAAGAAGAAGAGGTTGTACCTGTCGACCTGCTGCAGCGTCCGTGGCCGCGTAAGTTCCCTGTCTGCGAAGGAGAAGGAAACCGTTAAGGCCGCCTGCTGAGTGACGAACGAAACAAACAGCCCTTACCTTGGAAAGATAGAGGTGCCGTTGGGATAGAAGGTCTTGAAAACTTTGTCACATTTGTACGACGTGGCTGGAGACTTGGTGAAGGGGACACACCCTTGTCCCGCCGTTCGATGAATTGTCAGGAGAAGAAGACAGAGAAGACAGAAGAAAGAGGGTGAAGAACTGAGAAGAAACGATCCACGAAGTATCGCCTTCATCCTTGATTCATGCCGTTGTTTTCACACTTCTTGAAAAAAAAGTTAAGAAGTTTGCTTTGGTCTTCTTATACATTCTTTGCATCTTTCTAACTAAGGAGCACAATAATTTCCTTTTATGCTTGGACATTTCCTTTTTCGTAACTACTTCAGGCAGAACATAACTCAGGGTAATTTGCAAGGATATTGAGAACCGACACAAATGTCAACTTTTATGGATCTACACAAGCCTCCGGGTTCTGAAGGCTTAAAGAGGGCAACAACGCAGAAAAGGAAGCATCAATACGGAGGTATAATAAATATTACTTCTGTTAGTCACAAATATGAGGTAAGGCTACTAATCGGGTTGTCGCCCAACAAGTTGGGATCATCGGGCACCATTCGTGTTGCTGATGGGCGCGCTTCCCTGGTGATGACGTGGTACACTGCCACTTGTACTGGTCTTGCTGTTGTCCTCGCTGGCATTCGTGTCGTCTTGGCGCTCGAGGACGTGGATCATGAGCGAGATAGGGTCGTACGTGATCTTCAGTCGCGCTCCTGGAGCAATCATCGGCGCCACCACGCGCTCGAAGTCGGCTGTGCGTCGCATCCGTAGTCGCTTGCAGAAGCGGCTGTGGGGAAGCGGTGCGGTGAAGAAGATCTCTACAAAGGACTGCTCCTGCGGCGTGCAGGCTGTGGTCGTAGTCGTGGTCGTTTGAACCCGACTGTCCAATTCGCTCAGACTGTAGGCTGAGACCGAGCGTTTGGCGGTTCCTGTCGGCGTCGTCGTCGTGCTACTCACTGAGGACGTGGACAAGGCAGACCAGGAGTGCGAGCGGACCCCGATGCTGTTGTGACAGCCTTGCGGCTTGATCAAACATTTACGGAAGAGGCCGGAACTCGTCTCATCGCACTCCACTTCGGAGCATAAGGTCGTCTTACACGCCTCCGCGTAGATGGTGGCCGTAGGCGTCGTGCTGTCGGCCCTCTTGTCTACTGTGCCGTTGTCGAACTCGCTGAGTCGGAGGACCTGCACCGAAGTGGTGACCATGCGGAGCTGGCCCGGACGCTGCGCCGTGCTGCAATTGCCCATTGTTTGTTCTTCTTCCGTCCACGTAGTAAGAGAGCTCACGAGAAGAGAGTGTCGGGTGACCAGGGGACAAGTCACACACACACTTGTTCCGCGCTCTGTGTGGCGAAGAACAAGAATAGTCTGAAGCGAGTCTATCTGAGTAGTACTTGCCCGATCGGAGTACCGAACTCTCCGATAGGGAGAAAAGGTCGGAGTAGGAGTTGGGGACGAGTAGGAATCGCGAGAGAGAGTTGCGGTGGTGAGTTAGGCTGATGCGCACGAGCTTGCGTGTGATCCTGGGATCGGTGAGGTCCCAAACAGCGGAAAAACGAGGAACGTGGGACCAGACTACTAGACTCTTTTTCGGTTTTCGTGACGTCACTCAGGCGCCAGAGATGTGTTCCGAGTCGTGGGAGGCAAGGCGAGTAAGCAAGGATGGGTTGGAGACGTGGAAGAAGGCAAGCCAAGTGTGCTCGGACGTGGTTTATATGACTTACTTGCTCCGTCGCCGGCGATAATGTGTTCTTGCTGGCAATCTCTGCACCCTTGATTGGTACGACGTGCTGCGCCCACGAAAACTGTCGGGGTTTTCATAAGAATGTTTTCAACTTTTTGAAGTTGTTTCCCTGACGCAAATTGCATGAGGAATGGCAAGAATTCATCAAATACCTTTCATTTCATGAAATTCGGGACTTTAGGAAATACCGGGTTTTCGGAGTATGGGTTAGCACGTGGAGAAATGCTGGGAAATGTCGTCACATGCGTCGCATGCCATGTTGCGTAGTGGTCGGGAACAGGGAAAAGTAGAAGGAAACGTGAAGAACGGGACGAGGTGCACAATAGCCTTTATTTCGTCGAGGTCAGCATCCAACTCAGCCTCTTCTCGGGGTCGACGTGCACCTGCTCTCTGTGCCCCGCACGAGATCTTCCCTGCCCTCTCCTCCTCCTCTTCTGTCCACTCTGACAAGAGAGAGAAACGAAAGAGAGAGAAACGGAGAAGAAGAGACAAAGAAGAGTGGAGAGAGCGTGAACTGCACACAAAAGTGTCAGGGGATTGTGTCAAAAGATTACCTCCTGCGCTTCCAGAGAACTGTCTTTCCTTCCCTCCTTTTCTTCTCTCTGCTAAGCTCCCTGTCTGCAACCTCCCACCTCCTCCTTATAAATCATTTCGGATCAAATTCGCAAAAGACCCTAGCCATCTCCCTTATCACAGATAGGAAAAAGATGGAGTGGGATCGACGGCATTCGGCGTTCCTCTATCAGCTTCTCTCGGGAGGACAGCTGATGTACAGGGACAAGCTGCACTACGAGGCCCTCATACGCGCCAAGCAGCACTCCACCAGCCCCAAGGCCCTTGAGCGATCGCACCTGCTCGGCCACGCCAAGCGGCTATCCAATGGCACCACTGCCATCTTCACCTCCCCAACCCCCACCACCTCCTCCTCCACCATCACAGACAACAATGGCGGCAAGATGGCAGCGAGTAGCGGCAGCAGGACCAAGGATGAGATCAACAACAAATCCTCCGCGACGACATCGACCGTCCTGCTGGGCCAAGAAGGGGAGGCCATCGATCAGGCCAAGTCATCTTCCATTTATGCTACGGCTGATTCCCACTTGAGCCATCTCCATCGAGGCCACCAGCGACGGCCGTCATCGACAGCAGACCCTTCCTCTTCTGCTGCGGCGATGATGCCCTCGAAGGAGGAGGCGCTACGCGATAGGCGGATGGAGGCGCGCCTGTTGGCGATCAAGCTCTGCTGGGAGGTCATCGCGTGGTCCAACGAGGGATGGGTGTGGGTGGCCCTCTCGCCCCTGTTCCTGGTGCTGTCCTTCTTCTACCTCGATCCGAGCACCATCACCAAGGTCAAGTACCTCTACATCATGCTCCTCGTCGACATTCTCCTCACCGGCGGCATCAAGTACGCCACCAAGCGATCACGGCCTTCCTACAACCGGGTACGCTTTTTTCTTCACAATTTTTTTATTTTTCGCTTTACAAAAATATTTTTATTTTTTCCGTCATATTTAAATCTCTTTTAATCCCAATAATAATAATAATGATAATGTCTTCCACGGAAGTGCGAACCTCACTCACTTTTTCTTTGTTGGTTTGTGCAGGGCGGACTGTTTGTGGGTCCAGATATCTTCTCCTTCCCTTCGGGCCACAGCTCACGAGCGATGCTGCTTGTACACGTATCCATTTTCGTCTTTGGATGGCGAAGCCTGTGGAGCAACATAGCAGGTGCTTCCTCCCCTTCCTTCAAATTCTCCGTGCACGAGTGCGGCGGGCCTTTTGGCTCCTCGGAACCCTCCGCGCATTGCGGCTCGTCACCTCTGCTGTGGTCAATCCGGCACGTTGGGATTCTTTGGCTAACCTTGCTTTTGTGTTGCCGTGCTCAGTGCTGTGCTGGGCGATGCTTGTGGCGATCTCTCGACTTGCGCTGGGGAGGCATTTTCTAACAGATGTGATGGGGGGCCTCACCCTGGGCGCGCTCGAGTTCTGGGCTACCTTCATCATCCTGCAGCAGTTTGTGTTTATATCGTGATCGCGACCACACGCACACTCTGTCTGCCAACGAACCCTCTGGCCATGTACTGCTGTGCACACCCATGGTGAGCTGCGGAGGTGGCTGAGGGATGGGGCGTCAAGAGTTCTCCTATCGTTGAGAGCTTCGCCCGCATGAGAGTTTTCAAAACAGAAAATAAAATTTGAAATGCCATTCAAAATTTGCATTCTATGCATACCTTTGCTCCTTTTCCTCCATTTTCTTTTTATTTCATTCCTTCCTATTTCTTTTTCTTTTATTTTGTGGCTATTCACATAAAACGAATAATATGATGTGACGTAGCAACCATTTTATTTATTTTTGTTTAATTATAAAATAAAAGATTTATTTACCATGCATGAACCTTCGTCCTACACGGTAGAGCCAACCATGATCGTGATGAGCCCGACTGATGGTGCAGATACACCAGTGCCGCCGCTGGTGCGGCTGGCGTTCGAGGTTTTGATGCGCCATCTGGCCCACTGCGAGTCGCTGGCGGGGCTGCCCGCCGGGCCGGCGCTGCGCGTGCTGTTCGGATTGGCCATACGGCGCCGCTTCTGGGACGCGCGGCTGGTGCGGTTGATCGCCACCGCCGACTATGAACATGGCAGCGCGGCCCTCCTTCCCGTCTCTGACCTCCTACTCGCCCGCGGCTTCACACGAGACGGCCTCAAGGCTCGTATTTTCCTCTTTTTGAACAATTATTTATTGAAATTATATAATTTGTAGTATAAATGAACCACAACATTAATATTTTATTAAATTATTTAAAGAATAATTAAATTTAATAGGGAATTTGTACAACAATCTCTATAATTTTAATAATTTTATTGTTTTTTTTTCAAAACGAAAAAAATAAACAAAAAAGAAAAAATAGGAGCTGGGACACCAGAAAAGCTTCCAACATGTGGATCTGTCGGGGATGAAGGCGGGCGACTGCCGCAAGCTGGCGACTCTGATGCCGCGGCTGAGCTTCCTCACGACTCTCAACCTGACGCACTACCCGCACGAGCTCTCGCTGGTTGATGTGCAGGCCATCTCTCGAGGTGACACGCTCGACCTAGTCTTGATGTTGTTGATAGCTGCTGACCGGATGGATATGATCATTCGACATGGCGTGGCCACACTCTCCTTGTTTGTGTACAGAGCTGACCACGCTGGTGTCGCTGAACATCAGCTACACGCCAATCAATGACAATATGCTATCTGCCATCGCGAAAATGACTAGCCTTCGATCCCTCAGCATTCGCGGGTGTCGCAGTACTGCTGCCTGTTGGACTTGCGTGCTGGTGACAGGATCATGACTGACGCTTTGGGATTGCTCGCTGGGCAGAACTGGAGGGCATTGTACCCGGCGTGGGTAAGATGAATCTGACACATCTAGATATGTCCTGCACGGCCATGAAGATGGTGTTCGGCACGTATATTGCCGGAATAACCACCATGCGCTCGTTGAACATCTCCACAACACTTATCGAAGCGATAGACTTTGTTAAGAGTACGTGTTGTCCCTTTCCTCTGCCTCACTGGACCTAGCCGATCTCGATCCTCTCCAGCGTTAACCTGTAACGTCAATTCTCAAAGGAATGCGCAACTTGGAGGAGCTCAATCTCTATTCGACTCTGGTGCAACAGCTTGGCCCCATACGCTGTACGTATATCAGCCGCCGCTCTTCTGACTCAAAGCCTGGTACTAAGTATCATCCATTCGCTTGGAACGCCTAGGCTTGACCAACCTGCGTCGGCTGGATCTTGCCAGAAGCTGCGTCCCCGCAACCGAAATAGAAGCCCATCTCCTTGGTGCGCACTCTCCGTAGTGATTGTTAAAGGGAGTCCTGTTTCTTAGTCGATGTCACCAGGTCTCACCAAGCTCACCCATCTTGACTTATCGCACCTGAGCTTGCAATTCGATGAGTTTATCAATGTCGTGGGTACTAGCTTCTAAACCCGCTGTTGGCGTAGCTTGTGAACAAGGTTCTAACGATCTCCACATCGTTTTATCAGAACGAAATCCATCCCTGGTCTGTCTATCTGCTGAAGGTAATCAGATGCGTGCAGAACATCTGGCACAGATCAGAAGTGCGGCCTGTCCACCACCTGATACCCTGACTTGGCCTGACGCACATTGTAACTGCAAATAGGTTTGAGGCCTGGTATATTCGTAGTATCATGTAATACGACGCTTCCCATGGTATTGGAGGCATTGGACCGACCTGATCCTACCATTGTGCTGCGCGCTCTGCACCAACTGAAGATGAAAGCACGAATCAAGCCACGACGTCGAATATGGACACTTTCCGCAAGTGAGAAGCGCAAGAACATTGAAGAAAAGCTAAAGGGTAACAAGAAGTCCCCCGAGCATTACAAAATTGCACGGATCAAGAACTTGACTGGACAGTTCGATGTACGTTATCTGCGCATTTGTCGACCGAGCGTGCTGATGATCAAGCTCGTGACACACAGGAAGATGGAGAACCTATAGAAGACACGAGCGGTCTCTTTGATGAGGTAGCCGACGAGCTGGTTGATACCCTGTATCGATTGCTCCAGCTCCACTGCCAGTCAGATGTGAAGATTCTTAACAAGATTCTTGAGATGCTGCGATATCTGTGCCTCTCTGACCGTATGTACATTCCATCTTTCGCTTCATTTCTACAGCCAGATCGAGGATGTTTACAGAATTGAGCAAATCCAGGGTTCCTTACCCTACTGAGTGTTAGAAAGTGGACAGACGCGCTGATGAATCTGCTATGGATCCTTCCCAACCATGGCCAGACAATGCGACAGACTCTTCGCATCCTGATTAACTACTTCCCCAAAGGTATGTGATCGCTAAGGTCATTCCTTTAGCGCCTGACCCACGGAAGGAAAAACACTCTAGGTGGCTATAACGTCAAGCTGGCAAACATGGGCCTGTTACCTCTATTGGTCGAAGTGATTGACCTCAATCCAGGTGATGTCGACCTCATAGGCCTTGCACTCGAGCTAGCCTCCCGTATGACCTCGCGTAAGACTCCACATGCACTCCGTGGACTTTCTATTCCCTTGTACTCAAATGGTGGTGGCGTTGTATGGAGTGTAGGTGTAAGCCTGGAGAAATGGTTGGTATCAGAGCGGCTCTCCACCTTGTTACGGGCGATTCGCAATTATGCGCGTCATATAAACGTCGCGGAGCCTGTCTTGCTGATTCTTACCCAGCTTCAGAACCAAGGTAATCTTTACAGCTTCATTGAAGGGTTGGGCATCAACAGGAAGCTCATCGCAGGTTGCACAGGGTACGGCAAGGCGCTCATTGCGGCAGGTGCGCTGCGTGTGCTGGCAGGTATACACCTGCCAGGGAGTTGTCCCGAGAGGTGGGAATGGATGGAAAAGGAACACGTGGTAATCAACGCCAGCACTCTTATCGATCTGCTTGCAAAGGAAGGTATACGGACCCTCTAACTAGATCCCCTCGTGGTGAGGTTCGTTGCTTACCGATCGTTCTGATGGAACAGCTGAAGTGCCCCCACCACCAGTTATCGTCACCAACACCAGGAAGCAGATGAAGATCATTGCTGCGTCACTGCCAAAGTCGATTGATGGCCTGAATGAGCAGCCGGCCGGTGCGCCATTCGCAGTGTGTTCATGGAAGGGAAACAAAGAGACTGACAGTGCTGTGGTGCAGATAAAAAGGAAGCGAACCGCATCCGGCGTCAACTGCGTAAGGAACGGAAATGGGCTCGGCGGAACAAGTTACCTAAGGCTATTACCGCTGCCCTCGCGGCCAAGAGCTGAGGCAGCATCTGTACCATAGATTCGCGTACAACCACTCCAACAAAGGTTTATTTGTTTACTTCCACCACAATCACGCTCAGGTTTGCGTAGAGCATCTCCTTTCGAGCACCAACATACCACAGTGAGCAGAACTGGAGATGGTACAAATTCCTACCTTCGGATCTGGTAAGGCCCTGATCGTGTGAGACACCATGTCAGTGTCTGCATCATGGGAACATTATGATTATGCAGAACATACCAGATTCATCATAGTCCTCTCGGGCAATCCAGGGAAAACTTCCACCGTTCGCAGCAACCACCTTAGAAGCTCCTCGCCAAGACAGTTCATCTCTGTATGGACCATCAAACGTTAGAGAATCCCAAAAGGGTGGAGTGATTGTGCATGGTGTAGAGCATGCTCCTTGTCCGTACGTACCGGTGCGGTAACTCGATCACGTTGATTCGAATGACGGGATGTACAACCGCTCGAAGTGAGCTCACAACCCTTTCACGGAACCCTGTATCCATCAGAATTGTAAACCTTCACATGTGAAGAACAAGATGACGATCATCGATACCTGGGAAGAGGGTGGATCCTCCTTGACAAGTTCATACGGACCATCGTCCCACCAGCATTAGTGTACGAACTCAAGAAAAAGGCAAAGAAGATAGAGTACCGGTCAGGATCACGGCCTTACACATTTCAGTGCGCACATCCAGGTCGCTATTCATAAAGCAGTTCTGGAGGACAGTGCTCAGACCGTTCGTCATTTGACCTTCGGGGAATGTCCCGGGCTCGAACAGGTACTCGGTGCATTGTATAGCCTCCTCTTCCACTTCTATCACACGACCATCAGGCAATACCACCCTTTTGACCGGCGGAGCCTGCGCAACGTATCCCTTAACTCATTCTTCGCCTTCGCAGGGAAACAGGCAAGTTACCTGCGGTGAGGAGTAACAAGCGACGAGTTCCATGAGCTCTGAGGGCAATAGGGAAAGGAAGCTCTCTTGCTTCTTATGCAACGAGATGAGCGGCTTGATCACCTCTCGTCTCTTCTGGTAGGCAGCAAGATCCAGCGCATAGTTGGAGGTCATGCGTCCTGTCGTACGTCAGCCCCACGCATCTGCATCATCAAGAATCCATTGCTCGCTTGATGATGGTCTCGCTTACCTGCGTGCTCTTTGACATAGTTGGCGTCGGCTTCGCTTATTGTCATATTGGGATACTTGCCTTGGAGAGCCTGCTGCATCTGCTGCGTGAGGTGGCTACCTCCAATACCCACGTGTCCAAACGAGCAAAGACTACTAACTGCTTGCGTGCGTCGGTACGGTCATCACCATCTATGGATCAGATTCCCACGTACCAGAGCCCTCGTAAAAAGTGATCACATCAGAGCCATCGTAGCCACAATCAACGATGATCGCAGAGTCTTGACTTGCAGCGTACGGCACTGTATCGGTGGCGAAACTCAGATAGAACTGTGGCACGTTCAACCTGCATCCCATCAACGCAATGATCAGTACTGTTGATTGACTCTGCATTCATCTAACACTCAAAGTCTTTGAGTGCAGTGTGGAACAATCGCTGCAAGCTGAGAGAATGCACAATGGCATCACAGCTGTGGAGAAGAAGGAAGAAGAAGTCAACGATGACCACGCACTTCTCGAACGCAATCTCGGCCATGCGCTCACTGTCCTTGTTTGGAAGGAAGAACCTCTCCACCATCATCAGGCTACATTCCTCCCCCGCTCCACCGTCTTCCTCTTGATCTTCCCTTGATGCTGACGACGTGGAAGGTCTGGCAAGGGCGGCCAGAGAGCTCCTCACCAGGCCTTCCCACAGGTCCCAGTTCGCCACGCCTTGCCCACGCTTGGCTCGCTCTCCGGACTCGTTCGACGTGCTCGGCATGCACAGGCGAGGACGCTGGTCCCCTGCCAGCCCTGCTCGCACGCGTGCGTGCCCCACCTCCACCACTGCTGCCGTTCTCATCACTTGAGGGAATCGTGTTTCTGAAATTTTGAAACACTTTCCAAAATTGCGGGAAGATTTCAAATTCCTTAAATTGCATCCAGTCCAGCTGTAAGGCATGATTGATGTAATCATATCACTCCCAGTCAAAAATGCACAGTTCCTACTACCTAGGAAGATCAAAAAGATGGATAGGGAAGAGTTGAGGTGTCATTCTTTCCTCTTACTGCCGAAACTCAACGGAAAAGTAAGGTGCTGTTAAGAATGCAGCTGACGTCGCGGAAATCTCTCTCGGCGATTGGTGGGTTGCTACGGACTCACCACAGGACGCACAAATAAAACCTTCCGCTGACGCCCCGACACACCAGTAGTACTGCTCGGCCGAGATCGTCACACACGCCATGCGAGCGACCCTTCCCACCTTCGTGCTGGCCTTGTGCCTCTTTGTCCTCTCCGCCCTGGCCTCCCGCCGTACGTTGCCTCCATCTATCTCTCTCTGTGGAATATTTCTTGTTGATGATGAATGAGGCCTTCCTTCTTGTTGAGTTTGAGTTGAGGTTACCAAACCCTCTAGGTGTTGTGCTCACTCCCTTTTTTTTTCCCTACTCTCTTTTCTCAATGGGGAAACACCAGAGCTGGCTCCCCTGCAGGTGGCTGAGAATGACGCCGACCGCATTGAGGGCGAGTACATCATCCTCTTCCGCGAGATGTCCAACGCCAGATGTACGTTTTCGTCCTTTCCTCCTCAATTCCTCTTCGTTCTTCGCAATTTTTTCGCGTAGCTTCGTCTTCGCTTTTTCGCTTTCGTTTTCCTACAATTAAGAGTCATTAATTGCACGACAACTTGCGGGGCTTTCGTGCGACGAATGAGCTGTAACGTTTCTACTTTTGCGCGTTTCCTGCACCTGTGCACCGGTGATACCTGTGAGGAAAACTTACTCCAATCTGTGATTACGGTGTGATGGTCCACCATACAGTCTTGACCATGGTGGACACCGTGAAGCAGGCCCTCACCTCGGCCGCCGACGGCAGCGAGGTCTTGAACGTGCATGCCATCGGCCAGGGCTTCCGCGCCATGCATGCCAAGCTCTCCCTGACGTAATTCATCTCTTGCGCTTCTGCGACAGTAGTTCGCTTGTTTTCTGAATTCGTCACGCTCCTTCTGGACAGGGCTCTCGCGAGGATGCGCGCTCACCCCGCTGTGTCTCTCATCGAGGAGCACCAGCGTGTATACCTCAACCAGCAGTGCAACCTTCAGGCTGACGTCATCTGGGTAACTCAACCACACCATTTGCAAAGCTCCAAGGAATCATCCGATATCATCCGACTTACCGACATTGTGTTCCCCACAGAACCTTGACCGCATTGACACTCACGACATTGACCTTGTTGATGACAACTTCCACTACAACTTTGCCGGCCAGGGCGTCGATGTCTACATCATCGATACGTACGTGGAGCTTCTTCAGCCGCAACGACTGACATTTTCTGACTTCAATCTTTCTCTTCTTTTCCCTGCAGTGGTATCTTGACCACCCACGTTGAGTTCGGTCACAGGGCCGAGTGGGGTATCAACTATGCTGACAACGTCAACTCGGACTGCAACGGTCACGGCACTCACGTCGCCGGTACCGTTGGCGGCCAACTCTACGGTGTTGCCAAGAACTCCACCCTCATTGCGGTATCATTCCGATTGATTCCATGCCACGAACGCATCAATGCTCACAAGTTGCGCAAAACAGGTCAAGGTGCTTGCTTGCAGTGGCAGTGGTACCTATGAGGGCGTCATCTCGGGCATCCAGTGGGCTGCTGAGCAGGCCAAGAAGCGCGGTCGTCCCTCCGTGGCGAACATGTCCCTCGGTGGTGGCAAGTCGGCAGCCGTCAATGCCGCTGTGGCTGGTTCGTAACCATCTCATTCTTCATCATGTGCTGATGATGCTAATGGTCACGACGCGTGCAGAGGCCGTCAAGAGCGGTGTGACCTTCGCTGTTGCTGCCGGCAACGAAAACACTGATGCCTGCAGCCGCAGCCCGGCCAGCGAGCCCCTTGCGATCACCGTCGCTGCGACCACCATCGCCGCTGACTCCTTCGGCAAGTCGAAGGATCGCCGTGCCTCGTTCTCCAACTACGGTACCTGTGTGGACATTGCCGCTCCCGGCCAGCTCATCAAGGCCGC